>CBVK0101039338.1:0-12588 GCA_900067695.1 Picea abies | reverse complement strand
TTGGGAGTTATTGGGCTTTTTAAGAGCCTAATTCTTGGGAGGAAGTTGGGGATTAAAACCAACTTTCCCAACTATTTAACCAAGGCCATGTTGAGGCCATTTGGTCATGCTTGGAGAGATTTTGGACGGTTTTGGAGAGCAGAGATGCTGAGGCAAAGCCAGGTATAAGCCAGATTGAGGCAAGGAAGCTGTTGAGGTGGAGATGTTGTCGGACGATTTCTGAGAGCTCGGGACATCCATTTCAGGTGCCATAAGTTGTGCAAGATTCTAGAGATCATGGCGAACAAGACCAGATCAGTCTAGGAGCCAATTGGAAATTGTAAATATGTACTAATAAGCTTTCTAAAAGAAATCAAGAAGCCTCCCTCACAAAGAAAAGGCCCGGAGACGTAGGCAAAGTTGTCGAACTCCGTTATCAAACTTGTGCATTATGGTTTGCTATTTTCATTGCATTTCATATTTGCAATTATGTTAATGGATGTATAATTCATTTTCTTTTCTTGCTCTTTCATTAAGTTTCCCAATGGTCATTTAATGCATGCAAATAAAACTCAACCATAGTCATTTCGAAAAATCCTGACGGATCATAAGCAACACAGTACTTCTCATGAGTGGAAAGGAACTTCTTACCAAGGTTAAGAAGAAGGAGGATCCACAATTCTTTGTGGTCAGGAAGCCACGGATTGTTTTGACTAGTACAAGAGTGGATGATTTATCAGATGAAGTTCAGGAACTGCTGGAAGAGTTCACTGACATTATAGTGGACGAACTACCTCATTCGTTGCCATTGGTCAGGAGTGTGATTCATCATATTGATCTGATACCAGAAGAAATTTTTCCAAATAAATCCACGTACAGATTGACACCGCAGGAAAATGAGGAGGTTAAAAGGCAAGTCCAGGAGTTGTTGGACAAAGGGTTAGTCAGGGAAAGCTTGAGTCCATGTGCTGTTCCAACAGTACTCAGTCCGAAGAAAGACAGAGGCTGGAGGATGTGTACCGAATCTAGGGTGATCAATAAGATAACCATCAGGTACAGGTTTCCATTGCCAAGAATGGATGATTTGATGGATTGCTTGAGTGGAGCAAGGTACTTTTCAAAGATTTATTTGAAAAGTGGATATCACTAGATTCTTATGAGAGAAGGCGATGAATGGAAGACAACATTCAAAACAATCGAGGGTTTGTATGAATGGCTTCTTATGCCATTTGGATTAACAAATATGCCAAGTACCTTTATGAGGTTGATGAAAAAATTCCTAAGGGATTTCATCGGAAAATTTGTCATCGTATACTTGGATGACATACTGGTTTATAGTAAATCAGTGGCAGAACACTTGAAGCATTTGGCTACAGTGATGCAGAAACTACAACAGGAGAAGTTGTTGATTAATATGAAGAAGTCCTCATTCATGAAGAAAGAACTCATTTATTTGGGATGTTTTATTTCGGCAAATGAGTTGAGGATGGATCCAAATTAGGTGTATGTGATCAAGAATTGGCCATCACCGAGGAATGTATTCGAGGTGAGAAGTTTTCATGGTTTGGCTAGTTTCTACTGAATATTCATCAGGAATTTCAGTGGAATTAGCGCAACGATGATGGATACAGTGAAGAAGCGGCATAAGTCTTTTCACTGGATAGAATAAGATGAAAAGAGTTTCAATCTGTTGAAAAGGAAGATCATGGAACAACTGGTTTTTGTGTTGCCGGATTTCCAGAAAACATTTCAGGTGAAATGCGATGCAAGTGGATTTGCAATCGGGGCAGTCTTGAGTCAAGAAGACAGGCCGATAGCATATTTCAGTGAGAAGCTGAATGAAGCGAAATTGAAATACTCCATGTATGATAAGGAGTTTTATGCTATCATACAGACATTAAAGAAATGGAGGCATTACTTGATACCCAAAGAATTTGTATTGTACAGTGACAATCATGTACTGCAGTTTGTGACTCAACAGGAGAAGTTGAATCAGAAACATGTAAAATGGGTTGAGTATATGCAGAATTTCACATTTGTTATTAAACATATTTCTGGTACTACTAACAAAGTTGTTGATGCTTTGAGCAGGAAGTGTTTGTTGTTGCAGGAGTTCAAAGTCCACACTTTAGGTTTTGATGATCTCAAGAATATGTACGCAGATGATCCAAATTTTCAGGAAGCGTATGAAGCAACTAAGAATCCAATTCTCAGAGACAGAAGATCGTGGATAGAATACATGATCCAAGAAGGATTGTTGTTCAGAGGAAATCAAGTGTGTATTCCAAAATGCTCCATGAGGGAGAATCTGTTGAAGGAGAAACACAGTGGTGGATTGGTAGGACATTTCGGTCATGAAAAAACATTCACGAAATTGAATGAGTCATATTTTTGGCTGGGAATGAGAGTGGATGTCAAAATATTTGTAGAAAGATGCAGAATTTTCCAGCATTCGAAGGGAAGAATACATAATGTGGGTTTTTATCAACCGTTGCCCATACCAGAAAGGCCGTGGGATGCGATAAGAATGGATTTTGTATTGGGGTTGCCATGAACACAAAGAGGTGTTGATTCAATCTTTGTGGTAGTGGATAGGCTTTCCAAGATGGCACACTTCATCCCATGTCAGAATACCAGTGATGCAACTCACATTGCAAATATGTTCTTCAAAGAGGTCATTCGACTTCATGGGTTGCCGAAAAGTATAGTTTCAGACAAAGACACGAAATTCATAGGGAATTTTTGGAGGACCTTATGGAAGAAGTTGGGGGCTAATTTGATGTTTAGTTCAGCTTATCATCCTCAGACAGATGGATAGACGGAAGTGGTCAACAGAAGTCTGGGAGACTGGCTGAGAAGCTTGGTGATAGCGCACCCCAGTAGTTGGGACAATATATTACCACAGAAAGAATTTGCGTACAATGACTCAGTGAATCGGAGCACAGGCCAGAGTCCATTTCAAGTTGTTTATGGCATGCAACCAAGGGGAATTTCTAAACTAAGAGATTCAGGACAGACTGCTACTAGGAGCGCTAGTGCAGAGGAATTCGCTGAGGCGATGAAGGAACTTCACAGCCAGGTGAAGGAGCGGTTGCAGAATTCAAGTTAGGAATACAAGAACAGAGCAGATCAACATCAGAGACAACTTTAGTTCAAGGTTGGTGATCTAGTTATGGAACATTTGAGGAAATAAAGGTTCCCGAGAGGAGCATACAATAATTTGAAGATGAAGAAAATTGGGCCATGCAAGGTCTTGAGAAAATTTGGGGACAATTCTTATGAGATTGAACTACCCAATGGGATCATAATTTCTTCGATATTCAATGTCTCAAATTTGTACCCATACAAAGTTAGAGAAGCAGAGACTGGAGATGAGCAGCAAGCAATCCAGTGGATGAATAAAATGCCAGTTGTATAGAAGCCACAGATGGAATGCATACTGGACAAGAGAGTGAGTAAGAGGACTAGGCGAAAACAATATTTTGAGTATCTGGTCAAGTGGAAGAACCATCCAGTTGAAGATGCCAGCTGGGATACTGAAGCTAAGATACAGAAGCATCGATAGACTGTGCAGGAGCTCATGGATAGGATCCCATGAAAGTTTTCAAGCAAGGGAGTATGATGCAGGAGCATCGCCAACACATCAAGCGAGCCAACGCGGAAACGGAGGACAGTTGGACAAGCCAATACAAATTTTCAAAACACTTTGGAATTGTTGCACAAATATTAAATGAGCCATTAAGATGAGGCACACTTGTATATTGTAAATGGACCTTGAGCAGATAGCTCTCATCCTTAGTAGGTAGACGGCATTTAAAATAGTTAATGTAAAGTAGATAGAATTTAATTCTAGACTAGACAGTTGTAGAGCGCAAGAGGGAAACGGGATATAGACACCCTCATTGTGCATTGTAACATTATTCAGAAGCATTTGGAGCAAGAAGAAGAAGAGAGTTGTGTAAAAACACCCATGTACAGAAATTTGAATTAATAGAAAGCTTTGATTCAAATTCATGGTTTGTGTTGTTCTCTGTGTATTGGTGTTGAATGATAGGCTCATCAACATTTGCTTCCTGTTATACATTTGATTTTATATGTTGTGTATGTGATTTCACATATGAATTGAAGTCTGAGAGGGAGATGGAATGAGTTTCAATTGTTTCTCTATTTGAGCTAGAGAATTCCTGCAAGGAGTGCAGTTGAAGTGTCCGCAAGGAGTGCATTGACAGAGGGTTCAGATAGAGATAGTTTTTGTTCTCATTCATCTAGAAGTGTAGTTGGAAATAGGAGACATGCAAGGAGTGCATAGGCCAAGTAAAAGTCTCAGGGTTGCGAACCCGAGTGAAGCATTTGACAGACTGCTACTGCAGATGTGCGCAGAGTCAAGTGACTTCAACACTTCGACGTTGTTGAAGGTTTGCCGCAAGGAGTACGTGCAAGAGTTTTCTTGAAGGACTTGAGGTCATGGGGAAAATATCAGGAGGGATAGGACCTTCGAATTTGTTGAAGGACAGTGTAGAAATGTTGTGCCTTGAAGGTTGGAAAGAGGCGTCGCAAGTTTTCATGCAGGTGGATAAGTTATGTGGAAGAACACTTAGTCATTTCGTGGATTGCATAAGGAAGAACAGACGGTCGATATCTTCTAGGGAAAATCAGTGAATCATCATGAGCCGTTGGATCTCGCGGGGGTGCAGGGGGATACTACAGATATTCCCATAGTGTTTAAATCTCAGAAGGAGTAGAGTCATTGATCCAAGCCATCTAGGGGTGTTGGATTATTCGTGAAATCGCCTATCGTGATTTTGTAAGAAAGGAATCGAAGATTTGGTAATGGGAGTTACAAAATCACGATACGTGATATCCTGATGGATACAAGTACAGTGTGGGGCCACAGGAGTTGGTGGTGGACAGGTAGCACACTATATCGAGGTTCAGGAAAAGTAAAGTCCCGAAACATTGGACATCAGGATTCACGATCCTACGAAGTTTGAAATCCTGATGAGGTGACGGGACCGTTGAAAAGTCAAAGCCACGAGCTCATTGGAGTTTCGGCATATCGGGACTCGGGAGTCGGAGAATCGAGTTGCTTGACACCGCGAGTGCTGAGATCCCGATAGAGAAAGTCCCGACAAAGGAATGAAAGGGTCAGTGTTGACTCATATCAGGTATCGGAGATTCGAGAGTCCTACGCTCGATCACTGACCTCGCAAGGTTGTGAAGTCCAATTCCCAAATAAGTAAAGAGAGGGGGAGTCACGCAAAGAGATCTGTGGGTGCATATTTCTCGATAGGGAAATAGAAGGACCGGTTAGTTTTCTTCGGGCCGAGGAAAGAGAAGATCCTGTGAGTAGGCATGCCTGCAGGTGCGACACTGTGTCAAAGGCACACTTATATATTGTAAATGGACCTTGAGCGGATTGCTCTCGTCCTTAGTAGGTAGGAGGCATTTAAGATAGTTAATGTAAAGTAGATAGAAGTTAATTCTAGATTAGACAGTTGTAGAGCGCAAGAGGGAAACGAGATATAGATACCCTCAATGTGTATTGTAACATTATCAATCCAAGAAGAGCAAGAGCATGCAGAGAACTGTGTAAGAACACCCATGTACATATATTTGAATTAATAGAAGAAATCTTTGATTCAAATTCATGGTTTTGTGTTTGTTCTCTGTGTATTGATGTGGAATGATATGCTCATGAATGTTTTCTTCTTGTTATACATTTTCTTTATATACTGTGTATATGCTTTCATGTTTGAGTTTGAAGTCTGACAGGACAATGGAATGAGTATCAATTGTTTCTCTATCTGAGTAAGAATTCCTGCAAGGAGTGTAGTTGAAGTGTCCACAAGGGGTGCGTCGACAAGAATTCAAGATTGCGTCTCTGAAGCTTAGATAGTTTTACTTTTGTTCTCATTTCCTCAAAGTGCAGTTGAACACAAGAGACATGCAAGGAGTGCGCAGGCCGAGTGAAGTCTCAGGGTTGTGGACCTGAGTGACCATTGAAGGACTACTGTTGTAAGTGTGCACAGAGTCGAGGGACTTCAACACTTAGACGTGGTTGAAGGTTTTCCATAAGGTGATGCAGGAGCATCGCCAATGCATCAAGAGAGCCAGCACGAAGCGGAAGACAGCTGGACAAGCAACACCAATTTTGAAGAATACCTTGAAATGTTGCACGATCTTAAATGATTCATTTAAGAGATGGCGCACGTATACATTGTAAATGGACCTTGAGCGGATAGCTCACGTCCTTAGGTAGATGGGGCATTTAATAGATTTAATGTAAAGTAGATAGAATATTTAATTCTAGATTTGATAGCTTTAAAGCGAAAGAGGGAAAACGGATATAGACACCCTCACTTGTACATTGTATTATTATTCATCCAGGAGCAAGAATAGAGGAGCAAGCAGAGGATTGTATGAAGAACACTCCATGTACATATATTGAATTAATAGAAGAAAGCTTTGATTCAATCTCATGGTTATGTGTCTATTCTCTGTGTGTTGATATTATGCTCATTAATATTTTCTTCCTGTCATGCATTAGCGTTTATGTGTTGTGTATGTGATTTCATGGTTAAATTGAAGTCTGATAGGAAGAGCGAATGAGTTTCAATTATTTCTCTAAGTGAGCCAGAGGATTCCTGCAAGGAGTCCAGTTGAATTTGTCTGCAAGGAGTGCGTGACTGTAGGATTCAATTAGAGAAATATTTTGTTCTCATCTCTTCGAAGGTGAAGATTAAGCACAGTGTCATGGAAGGAGTGCGTCGACCAAGCTAAGTCTCAGAGTTGCGATTCTGAGCAGAGAATTGAAAGAATGTTGTTGCAGGAGTGCACAGAGTTGAAGAACTTCAACACTTAGGAGTGGTTGGAGATTTTTCGCAAGGAGTGTGTTCAAGAGTTTCCTAGAGGAACTCGAAATTGTGGGAAAATCTCAAGGGGGATAGACCTTCAAGTTCATTATGAGGTCGAGCCAGAAGTTGTGTGTGAGCAGGTTTCAAGGAAGAGATGCAGATTGGTGAACGAGTCTCGTGGAGAGACAATTCTTCTTTTCATGGACTTTCATGAGGAAGACGGACAGACAAAATCATCTGAGGAGACTTCGTGAAGATCTGTGGTTTGTTGGATCGCTTAGATTTGCAGGAAGGTTGCAGCACAAGCATGGAGAAAGGTTCGAAGCTCAGGAGGGCAAGAGCCTTCGATCGAAATCATGAGGAGCACGGATTCTACTCGTGGATTGGCATATCGGGAGTTCGTGAGGTGAGACTCCAACACTTTGGAAGGGGAATCATGATAAGGCGAGAAGCAAAGTCCCGACGATTGCATGGATAGTGTGGGCCACAACAGGGTGACATGGTAGGTGATGAGAAATATTGGAGGTTTGGCATCTCGGGCATCAGGAGTCGAGGTAGGAGTCAATTGGGTGCGTGAGTAGAGAAATCACGAGGAAGAGAGGTCACGAGTCTCGGCTTCTTGGCATCTCGAGTATCAAGAGTTGGAGGACCGATTGTTCGATATCGAGAGTGGCGAAGTCGCAATAGAGAGAAATCCTGATAAGCCGAGGGAAGTCAGCGTTGACCAAAGACATCTCAGATCTTGGGGATCCGAAGGGGTTACTCACGTCTGTTGAACTTGCGAGGCCATGAGTTCCAATCCTCCGATAAGTCAAGAGAGGAGGATCGTGCACCGAGAGAACCTGTGGGGTGAAAAATTTCTGATTAGGGATTAGAAGAACCGTTGAGTTCTTCGGGCCGAAGGGAAAGAAGGTCATGTGAGGAGGCAATCGCGCTCTGAGGAGTGTGGTTGTGCCAGAGTGGTATTAGAGTGGGAATACCTTTACTTTCTGTAGAAAAGAAGGAGAAGGAGTAAATACACCATGCCGCCTAGAAGAGAAAGGTAGTCACCTGATCCCGAAGACAGGGAGGTGAGAAGAAGAGGTAGGCCAACAGGAAATATAGAAATGGAGAGGCAGATGAGAGATCTCAGAGCAAGGCTCAAGGAGATGGAGATAGTGTAGAGACGCGGAGTTGGAGCAGGGGATCTTAGTGATTCCAAAGTTGAAGAGAAAGTTGGACATGAAGAAGAGGTCACAGCAGAGGATGCATCAACCGAGCGATTGATCAAAGCCATTTCCAGGATGGGTGCGAAGGTGAAAATGGACATTCCAATCTATGAAGGTAATCTGGATGCAGAAGAGTTGTTAGATTGGATAAGAGCTCTTGATACTTACTTCGATTATGAGGATATCAAAGAGGATAAGAAGGTCAAACATGCTGTCACCCGATTGAAAGGACATGCAACCTTATGGTGGACCGAGCTACAAGAAAACAGACGCTACAAAGGCAAGAAGAAGATTAAAAACTAGGATCGAATGATTGCGAAGATGAAAGAAAAATTCATCCCAAGAGATTATCAAATTACTCTATTCAGGAGAATGCAGAAGCTGAGACAGAAGTTGATGACGGTGAGGGAGTATACCGAAGAATTTTATAAGCTCAACATCCAAGTAGGTCATCGGGAGAGCGATGATGAGAAGGTTGCCAGATATCTGAATGGTCTGAGGTATGACATTCAGGATGAATTGAGTATGGTGACCATCCAAACAGTCGAGGATGCTTATCAGATGGCTCTGAAAGCCATCCAGGAGCGTTGGATTATTCATGAAATCAGCTATCGGGATTTCGTAAGAAAGGAATCAAAGATTTGGTAATGGGAGTCATGAAATCGTGATACGTGATATCCCAATGGCTACAAGTACATTGTGGGGCCACATGAGTTGGTGGTGGATAGGTAGCACACTGTATCAGGGTTCAGGAAAAGTAAAGTCCCGAAACATTGGACATCAGGATTCACGATCCCGCAAAGTTCAAAATCCTGACGAGGTGACGGGACTGTTGAAAATTCAAAGCCACGAGCTCATCAGAGTTTTGGCATATCAGGACTCGAGAGTCAGAAAACTGAGTTGCTTGACACCGCGAGTGCCGAGATCCCGGTAGAGAAAGTCCCAACAAAGGAACAGAAGGGTCAACGTTGAATCATATCGATTCTTGGAGATTCAAGAGTCCTACACTCGATCACTGACCTCGCAAGGTTGTGAAGTCTGATTCCCTGATAAGTAAAGAGAGGGGGAGTCACGCAAAGAGATCTGTGGGTGGAGATTTCTCGATAGAGAAATAGAAGGACCGGTTAGTGTTCTTCGGGCCGAGGAAAGAGAATATCATGTGAGAAGGCGTACCTACGGGTGCGACACTGCGTCAGTTTGGTATCAGAGCTTCAGATTCTTGTCTGTATATTTCAGGTGAGGAAGGCATAAGAGGTAAGGAGTACATTGATACACAACGTCAAGTGGTATCAGAGCTAAGATAGATTGTTCTTTTCTTTCTGTAGTAGAGAAGAGGAGAATTCGCCATGCTGCCAAGGAGAGATAGGTAGTCACCTGATCTAGAGGATAGGGAAGTGCAGAGAAGAAGAAGATGGCAGATAACTGATCCATCCATAGAGAGATAGATGAGAGACCTCCGAGCGAGACTTGAGGACATGGAGACAGTGCAAAGATGCACAACTAGTGCAGGGGATCTCAGTGATTCTGATAGTGAAATAGAGGCTAAACGAGAGGAGGAAGTTACAGTCGAAGATGCATCAAACGAGCATTTGATCAAAGTTATTGCCAGGATGGGTGCAAGAGCATAGATGGACATTCCAATTTACGAGGGAAACTTGGATGCAGAGGAGATACTAGATTGGATTAGAGCTCTGGATACTTACTTCGACTACGAAGATGTCGAAGAGGACAAGAAAGTCAAGCATACCGTTACACGCTTAAAAGGACATGCAACATTGTGGTGGGATGAACTACAAGCTAACAGGAATTGCAATGGAAAGCAGAAGATCAAGAGCTGGGACAGGATGATCACGAAGATGAAGGAGAAATTCATCCCCAGGGATTATCAAATTACTCTGTTCAGGAGAATGAAGAACCTGAGACAAAAGTTGATGACAGTGAAATAATACACTGAGGAATTCTATCGACTGAACATCAGGGTAGGTCATTGGGAGAGCGATGATGAAAAAGTTTCCAGATACATGAATGGCCTGAGATATGATATCCAGGATGAGATGAGCATGGTAACCATCCGAATGGTGGAAGATGCTTATCGGATGTCTCTGAAAGCTAAAGAGAAGCTGAGACGAAAACAGAGTTAGAGGGGTCGAGGCAGAAGTCATCCCAGAGGTAAAGAAGTTTCCCATGACAAATACCAGAAGCCCAAGGAGGAATGGAGGAAACCTCAGACTCATGCAGAGAGAGGTGGAACCTCATAGCGGGGGCCATATGTTGAATATAAAGGACAGCATAATGAACAGAGAGGAGATTATGCTGACAACAACACTTTTCCTCATACTAGAGGCAGAGGAAGAGGAAGAGGTGGAGTAATCACATGCTTCACATGCGAAAAGAATGGGAACAAGTCTTACGAGTGTCCAGAGAAAAAGAAGGACATTGGAGAAACTCACATCACCGAAGCACAGAGGTGGGATGGTGAGGTCGAAGATGCTGAAGGCGGAAGATCACTCATGATGCGAAAAGTCCTTTTGACACCCGAGAAGGAGGTGGAAAGTTCAGTCCAAAGGACCAGACTCTTTAGGACTACTTTCAAGACCAAGGACAGGGTATGCAAGGTCATTGTAGATAGTGGTAGCATGGATAATCTCGCATCTATGGAGATGGTAGAGAATATGGAGCTGGAGACGAGTGATCATCCAAGTCCATACAGAGTTTCGTGGCTACAGAAAGGACACCAGGTAGCTGTTACTAAACAATGCTTGGTTGAATTCAAGATAGGTGGATATAATGATAAGATCTTATGTGATGTTATTCCCATGGATGTTTGTCATCTATTGCTGAGTAGACCATGGAAATATGACAGAAATGTGATTCATGATGGGATAATGAACACATACACCCTAGAGAAAAATGGGAGGACACACATGTTGCTTCCAATAAAGGATAAGGAGGTGAAGCCAGAAGTAAGCTGATCCGAAATCGGATCCAGGAGCCTATCAGGGCATGAAAAATGCTCAAAAATGAAAGTGCTCGGAATCCGATGAAACCAACACCATGACATCCGGTTCGTCTTCCTGATTCCGGTGGTATAATGTTTATCGCAAACGGAGTCCGTATGAAGAAGATATCGCATTCTGTCCGCTGAGCCAAACAACAAAAATTTTGACTTTGCTGACTGTGCAGTCCGTACAGATGCTGACGTGGCATGTCCGCACGTGCGACACGTGGCAGGTCCGTACAGGAAACGTGTCAGGTCTGTACGACGACACATGGCATGGTCCGTACAGGACACGTGGCAGCCTCAGGCAGTGACACGTGTCAGGCAGTTTTGGCGTTTTGAGCATACGGTTGGACCAATCTTGAAGTGACACGTGTCACCACTGGAAGGGTGACATGTGGCAGGGTGACGTCATCAGCTGATGTGGCAGAATTTCATGGCATGATGACTGGATCGTACGGAAGTGATGTGGCACTGACGTGGCAGTGCTGACTGGACGTACAAAAGGCTTACGTGGCGGATGACATGGCAGTACGACGAGATGACGTGGCGGATATGTGGGAAAATTAGGTACTGACACGTGGCATCTTTCTGGGCGAATGATACGGTGCCACGTGGCCCAATCACAGGCTGCCACGTGGCACCCCGGTTTTTGCCAATATGGCCTATGTCAAAATTTTGGTGTGGTCCGGGATTGAACCCGCGACCTCCCCCTCCGGTTACGGCTTCACAAGCACCAACGGACCATTGGACCATGGCTACGGGACTTGTTATAGGAGCGGCATAAATTTTATTTAAAGTTAAATATTGTATTAATTGACGGGGGGAGGGGCCGGGGCTTAGCCCCGACCTCCGTTTCTATGTGGTTATACGGTTCGCGCGGGGCATTTGGATGGAGCACGGGTTATGTATGCGGTTTGAAACTTGTTTTTAACATAACTGTTAAATGTTAAACCCCGGTTTATTTCATAACAAAACAATAAATATGTACGCGGTTATGGGTTATATGAGGGCGGTTATGTATTAGCTCGTGGTTACGGGACCATGCCAATGCGACCAATGCCGAGAGCTGAGGGGGCCAGCGCATAGCCAAGGGCTAGCGCTCGGCCGTATTGGTAGCATATGACCACCTAAAGGGGGCGCGCGCTAGGCCCAAGGGGCTAGCACCCGTTTATTAACTGTTATATAGTTAAAGGTGGGTTTTCAACCACTTTTGGACTAATTAAATGTAATTAAACCCATTTTTAATGTAATTGGGAGTTATTGGGCTTTTCAAGAGCCTAATTCTTGGGAGGAAGTTGGGGATTAAAACCAACTTTCCCAAATATTTAACCAAGGCCATGTTGAGGCCATTTGGTCATGCTTGGAGAGCTTTTGGACGGTTTTGGAGAGCAGAGATGCTGAGGCAAAGCCAGGTCTAAGCCAGATTGAGGCAAGGAAGCTGTTGAGGTGGAGATGCTGTCGGACGATTTCTGAGAGCTCGGGACATCCATTTTAGGTGCCGTAAGTTGTGAAAGATTCTAGAGATCATGGCGAACAAGACCAGATC
>CBVK0101039333.1:0-19259 GCA_900067695.1 Picea abies | reverse complement strand
TGTTCAACAATGGCTTACCAGACTCATCACTGTTCTATTGTATTTCATTTCTCTGTCTGCCTCATTGCCTTTCTGCAAACATCACTTGCGCTGTCTGTTCTTTTTCTTTTTATGCTTTGTGTGCCATGTCCATTCACTTTATAGTTCCTCTTCTGTGCTCTTCGGCTGCTGCACTCTCCTCCTTCTTCACACATGAATCACCTTCACCAACAACAATCACAACAACCTCCAATAGCAACAGCAGCAACTCCCTTCTCTTTTCTATACTGTGTATTTATAGCTTCTGTGCACCTTGTGCATGCAATGTTCTCAATTCCTCTGCATGCTGACTCCGCGCTGTTATCCTCCACCTCTCGAGTGTTCTGTCTGATCATCATCGTGACTCTTCAGCTTCTATGGCAGTTGAGACTCTTCGTCTTCTTTTTGTGTCAGTTGAGCTCACCTTCTCTGTTTTAGTTACATGCTTCCACGCTCATCCATCTATCAATCCCTTCTAAGAATAGTCTTCCTTCACTTGGACAAAGCTTGGAGACTCTTCATCTCCTCTAGCGATCACACAGGTGTCTCTTTGAATTCTCTAGCAGATGCCATCAATGGTTTCTGGTAGTTTCACTGTGTCATGCATCAGTAGTGCTTCGATCAACACTTGATCTAACGGTTCAGATTATATCGTGATTTCACCTATCGCGATATCGGGATTCCTGATGTCAATAATTTTTGACATGTCCAACTCTCGATCCCCGATGCCTCTCCATTGACTGGAATCAATGGTCCAGATCAAAGCTTGATCTGACGGCTCAGATTGCATCGTGATTTCATATATCGTGATATCGAGATTCCTGATGTCAATAATCTTTGACATGTCCAACTCTTGATCCCCGATGCCTCTCCATTGACTGGAATCAATGGTCCAGATCAAAGCTTGATCTGACAGCTCAGATTGCATCGTGATTTCATATATTGCGATATAGGTATTCTTGATGTCAATAATCTTTGACATGTCCAACTCTCGCTCCCCGAAACTTCGACAAGGTGTCCATCTGTTGATGTCATATGTGGATTGACACGCATTGAATACTGCCACGTGTCACTCATACGTGGATTGACACGCGTTGAATATTGCCACGTGTCACTCTGATTCGTGACTTACATGTGCCTGAAATGTTGAATTAGTCTGACACTTGTCATTACCTTGTTGTGCCACGTGTTCCTAGTTGATGTGGTCTACTGACGTGAGTCGGGTCGACGGTCTAGATCACATCTTGATCTGATGGCTCAGATTACGCCGGGAATTTTCATATTGAGAAATCAGGATTCCTATTGCATTATTTCTTTGACATTTCCAAAACACGATCCTCGAAACTCTGATCAATGGTTCATATGTGATCTTGATTTGACGGCTTAGATTACGTCGGGAATTTGTGAGCCCTCTACTCCTTGTACTTTTAAAGGTCATGCAGGTTTTCTTCAATCCAACGGTGGTTGGACCCTGTGCTTGGATCTGACACCTCTAACTTCAATTATCCCTCCGGTTAAGCTCATGGTCCATGTGACCTTCTCCTATATGCCGCAACCAAACCTCCTCATCGGGGTTTCGGAATTTCCCATGTCGAAACATTTATGTCCTCAGGATTCATGATCCCTCGAATCCCAACACGCTCTTTATGCACTAGCTCTCCTAGCTAGGCTCCTGGCCCATATGAACGATATCCCTGTGACCACAGTCTTACCACTCATCATGGTTTCGAGCTTTTCAATGGCACAATACATTGGCTCACGGGATTCCCGATATGTGAAACCCCAATGAGTCATCCCTCCTTTCGGGATTTCACCTTGGATTTTCCCAATGGTAAACCTCGTGCAACTCCTGTCTGATCTGACAGCTGACAAGATTTCTGAATGAGATCCAAGGGCTGTCGATCTCTATCTTCCTTCTCCTCTACAAACTTATGTATCTTGATCTTTGTTGCATGCATTCTCCTCGACGTTGTTCCTCCTGAGATTTCACTTCCGAATCCCCAAGGGATTCTTGGACTTCTGTGCCTCTGTAGAGTCTTCACATGCGCACTCTGATCCTGCCATCTTCACTATTGTACTTGCCATCAATGACAAGCATACGTTGCCTGTTAGACATTTGCCAACATATCCATCACTATCTTTGCTGGCCTCAACCTTGATCTATCTTCAGTTGTTTACCAAATATTCCATAAGGAATATAAGCATGAATATTTACTTTAGAATCATTCAAATCATGATTTTTCACAATCATTCTCATATGATTCTCAAAGGTGTTGGAACAAATATTGAAATTTTGGCTTTTGGTGGCTTAGGAAGAAAACATTTATAGTGTTTAGCTACTGAAAGTGCAGAATTTTGGAAGCTTAAATCTCGGGTTTCATATGCCCTTAGCTGTCGAAAGTGTAGATGCATTTTTACCCATAAATCAAGTCACAAGGAGGTACTAAAAGAATGCAATAAATGAAAATAAAATCTCTATAACAAGGTTTTACATAAATGACACGTCACCATTTTTGGGTTTTTGGCAGTCGAGGGTTTGGCCGACATAAGCTTTTGACCATTGCTTCATTTCCGCGAAAGCCGAAAGCCGAAATTGGGGTTTTGGGACTTTCGGTGGCTTATGGTGCTTTGAAATCACACTGTTAGCTTCTGAAAGCTAGGACTTTTAGTTACTAACATACCCCTGCTTTCAGCCTATTAGCCACCCAAATCACAGGTTTTTCCAAAAAACACTGTCTGTGAGAAAACTCACTTTTCTCAACCTTGGAGAGGTCATTTTACATGTTTGAATAGTCAATTGACATATACATATCCTAATATTTCCAGTGGTATCTTCAGATCCGAATTTAGATCTAGGGAAGGTAGGAAAAATTTCCCCACAATATGGCACTACAGACATGGCCCAGAAATCTAGGAACACACCCAGATTTTAGTTAAACGACTGCCAGTTCGTTTCTCAGTCAGTTTTGAGGTAGTTTCTCATCTGTTATACACTGAAGGCTTATATATCGTATATCTATTTGATGAGAGAGGTGGGGGGAACCTCTTTTGAAGAGGGTTTCTATTGAAAACTGAGTTATTTTGAAGATTTGGAATAGCGTAATGCTTGAGACATGTGTTTACTTGATATGTGAGATTCATCATGGTTGATTCCTTCAATATGTTCTCTGTTTGTTTACATTCATATTGTTTATCTCTTCTTTTATCAACCGAGTTAAAATTTGTTTGGAATTCATTTTGTATGCTCCTTACACACGGTTGATATGTGTTTTGTTTCAATGATGACTAGTCAAAATTCGCTCAAGATTAGTGCTCTGCACCTAGTTATTAGAATGTAGTATTTTTCCTCTAAAGTTGTAGTGAAAATTCATCCTTGTTAGATGCTTTCACTGGGATGGTCTTTTCCTTTTATTTTCTTCTACCATATCTTGATTATTGATTGTTGAAAGATAGATTTACTTTGCCTCATTTTCCTTAAGTAACACGATCACTGCTATTACCCCTTTTCTTTGGTTTTCACTTGACTCCATCGCCCAATAGGCCTTTTAAAATATGTGCAACCACCAAAATTATCAAAATATCTTGTCTTATAAGAAATATGGTCTTCTTACTATGATTACTGAATATTCTTTGAGTAAAGAGCCTTTGGCTATTGAGAGAGCCCTCTCTGAGTGTATGAGGTCAGAAACACACTCTAAAGCAAGTTTCAAGTTATCTCAGGGATTGCCTTGCAGAAACCCAAGTCAAGTTCCAAGAAATGATTTATTATCTCATTAAAAATGTGATAAGGCTTGGCTCTATTACAGCCTAGAGTTAACTCTTGCTACAACATTTTCTGTCTCTATTATCGGGGATGGAGGAAGAAGTGATCTTCCATGGGATACGACAAAAGTTCAGATCTATATATTAATGGTGAACAAGGGATAGACATTCAATTGGTTGTGATCATTCACCTGGCGACTTCTTGGTTCAAAGACTCTACATGATTCACTAGCGAATCCACTGGTCTCAAAATGTCGAATTCGTTCATTGCTCGGATTGCTACAAGGTTTGCTCCTCTAGACTTTACAAATGTTTATGGTTTTCCCAACACTGTTCCAGACATATAATTTTGGGAAGATGTCCTTCTTAAATTTGGAGAATATGTGGACGACAATCCCGCTCAACACTTGTTTGAATTCCACAAGCTCATGGATGAATTAAATGTACATCATGAATATGTCCTCATGAAACTATTTATGTTTTCATTGGAAAGAGATGCTAGGATTTGGTATAAATATTTAACCCATTCCATTATTCCTTCATTGAAAGATTTTCACATACTTTTTCATCAACATTGTAAAATAATCTACTCAGCTGAAATACTTTTTGAAGCTTGTTGTAATATAGAATTTATAAGACAAAAAGATCAAACAAATCCTCTTGAAGAGGAGGAAGGAATATTAGAAATTTCTCAAGTTGATGAAGATGATCAGTATGAAGAAGAGTTGGCTGATAAAGAAGAAAGATATGATAGTTCTTTTGATCATATTAGAGAAGAAGATATTCAGAATCACAGTCAACCTGCAAAAGAGAACAAAAAATAATTGTTGTTTTATCCAGAAAATACAGACACCACCTTCTCCTTTGACTGAAGAAGAAATAGATTTGCTCCTGCATAGTCATGTTACATACCTTTCTTACATAGATTTGCAGTGTATACACAGTCTCATATGTGAGAGTCAGACTTCTTCCATTTCTAAAAATGTAAATCTGTCTTTAAAAAATGGCAGTCATGTGTTTCATGAAACTCTATAGGAAGTTAATATACCTATTTATGATGATGATTTCCAACCAGGAAATCAGCTTATAAGCCTTGTTTTGTTTCATGAAGAGGATAGGGTTGTCACATTTAATAGTCTTGAAAGAAGTTTGTTGTTCAAAGATGTTTTAAACTATGATTTGGAGGAGTATGGATCTAAGATAGACATCATGCTAGAGAAAGAACCTGAATTGCCCATGCTTGAGGAATCCACAGTCAATATTCTGAACATTTCTCTGACGGATGACACTCCTGAGTTATCTGTTGAACCTAAATATGATGAGTACACTAATGATTATAATATTGTTTCTCTAGAAAATTTTGTTGCAGGTTTTTCATGGGGGAATGATGATCTTTAGACATATGCCATATCAAATGAAGGATGTTTGGATATCGTCTTTGAGGTTGATCCTGAGAAAAATAAATTGGATCACACAATAGTCTTTGATGAAGCTTGTTATTTAAAACCTCAGGACAATGCAATTTTTCATGATCCTTTTGCTAACCTTTTATATTCATTTAATGGAGGAGCACGCTATATCCTGGATATTTTGTCACAGGAATCAATGAAAAGTTTGAAAATTCACGATCAATAGCATTTCAAATGGAAGTTGTCTGTTTCCTTTTTCAGCCTGCTCAAAGAAAGTGTGAGAGGATTTCAAATAAGTACATAGTTTTTGGATTGGCTTCACTGGCATTTTTGTATCATTTGATTTAGTGGCAATTTTTTTAGCAGCTAGAGTAGGTGATGTATATAAATAATCTTGACTTTGAGCATTAGAGTACAACAATAGTTTTAAGTATGTTTCTAGTTCATATTGGCATATTGTATGATTTTGATTTAAGACATTATGACTCCATAGCCCAATGAATGCATAAGTGGTTTTTTGTTTCAGAAAGGTGCAAGCAAAGTGACAAGGTTCAGCATTTGATAAAGATGATCTCAGGTCGCCCAATGGATGAAGGCACTTGGTCCACTGTTCTTGGCACTTTGCAAAAAAGCACCATCCCTAGATGGAGCCTATGTTGGAACAAATATTGAAATTTTGGCTTTCGGTATCTTAGGAAGAAAACATTTATAGTGTTTAGCTACCAAAAGTGAAGAATTTCAGTAGCTTAAATCTCAGGTTTCATATGCCCTTAGCTGTCGAAAGTGTAGATGTGTTTTTACCTAGAAATCAAATCATGAGGAGGTACTAAAAGAATGCAACAAACGACAATAAAATCTCTATAACAAGGTTTTACATAAACACCACGTCACCATTTTGGGTTTTCGGCAGTCGGGGGTTTGGCCAACATAAGATTTTGACCATTTCTTTGTTTCCCCAAAACCCGAAAGCCTAAATCAGGGTTTCGGGACTTTCACTGGCTTATGACGCTCTGAAATCACATTGTTAGCTGTCGAAATCTAGGACTTTCGGTGACTAAGATACCCCTGTTTTCGACCTGTTAGCCACCGAAATTACAAGTTTTTCCAAAAAACAATGGCCTGTAGGAAAACTCACTTTTCTCAACCTTGGAGAGGTTTTTTTACATGTTTGAATAGTCGATTGACATCTACAGATCCTACGATTTCCATTGGTATATTCATATCCAAATTTATAGCTAGGGATGGTAGTCAAAAGTTCCCCACAATATGGAGTTGCAGACATGGCCCAGAAATGTAGGAACGCGCCCAGATTTTAGTTAAACAACTGCTAGTTCATTTCTCAGTCGGTTTTGAGGTAGTTTCTCAGCTGTTATATGCTAAAGGATTATATATTGTATATCTCTTTGATGAGAGAGGTGGGGGTAACCTCCTTTGAAGAGGGTTTCTATTGAAAACTGAGTTATTTTGAAGATCTGGAATAGCGTAATGCTGGAGACATGTGTTTACTTGATATGTGAGATTCATCATGGTTGATTCCTTCATTATGTTCTCTATTTGCTTACATTCATATTGTCTATATCTTCTTTTATCAACTGAGTTAAAATTTGTTTGGAATTCATTTTGCATGCTCCTTACACACGGTTGATATATGTTGTGTTTCAATGATGACTAGTCAGAATTCGCTCAAGATTACTGCTCTACACCTAGTTATTAGCCTCTAGTCTTTTTCCTCTAAAGTTGTAGTGAAAATTCATCCTTGTTAGATGCTTTCATTGTGATTGTCTTTTCCTTTTCTTTTCTACTACCATATCTTGATTATTGATTGCTGAAAGATAGACTTACTTTGCCTCATTTCTCTCAAGTAACACGATCACTGATATTACCCCTTTTCTTTGGTTTTCACTTGACTCCATCACCCAATAGGCCTTTTAAAATCTATGCAACCACCAACCTTATCAAAATATCTTGTCTTATAATAAATCTGGCCTTCTTACTGTGATTACTGAATATTCTTTGAGTAAAGAGCCTTTGGCTATTGAGAGAGCCCTCTCTGAGTGTATGAGGTTAGAAACACACTCTAAAGCAGGTTTCAAGTTACCTCGAGGATTGGCTTGCATCAACCCAAGTCAAGTTCCAAGAAATGATTTATTATCTCATTAAAAATGTGCTAAGTCTTGGCTCTATTACAGCCTAGAGTTAACTCTTGCTACAACAAAAGGCATAATAACATTGCCTCTTATCATGACAACAGAGAATCCTTGCTCATTTACTCTTTCATCTATTTATACTAGCCTTTCCTGAGGGAATGGAGTACATTCCCCTCAAGCTATCATTCAAAACAAAATTTTCATGACTCTTCATAATAGAGTCAACCATGCATCCATGGTATTCAATCAATCTTGGCAAGTGCAATTCTTTCCTTAAATTCCACTCATACATCATATAGATGCATTATTTGCATGTTTAACATCATTCATTCATATCTATTCGATCTTAATATCAGTCCTTATATCAAGCAACCTTACGATGCATTAAATCCATAGACTCAAGCATAAATAAACACAGCTAAACATTCATCATGCAGGTTCATTGCTTTCCCCCTTTTCATGTAATTCATACACATGGACATATCAGACTTCTAGATCCTTCTCCCAAGGATCTTACTACCATTCTCATAACAAGTTTCATAAAGACACTCAACACTGAGCTTCCCTCTCAGTTGAGAGATTGCATTCATTCACATGATATCCACATGGCAAGTTTAACAGACATAGTCATAACTATGTCCCTCTTTCCATATGACAACAACCAACAAGAAAGTATTATTTCCTTTGGTATTATAAAATTATTCAACAACCCAGAAATATTATCTAGGAAACTCCAATAGTTCCCAAGTAAACACAACAACTTATCAAGATTCTCTTTCATGCCTCAAACCATTTTTGGTTAAGATACATGTTTATCAAGGGAATCCTTTCTAGATTCCATCTCATCACTACTTGAGCATATCAAGTCATACCTTATATGGATACCATCCACCTCTGGATGTCAGTCTGACCCATTGGTCATCTAGAAGTGCTCCAACACTTCCCTTAGCACATTCAGGATCAACATTTCATTAACCATTTTACCTCATTTATAGTGAATTTTAATGTCTAATAAAATTTGGACTATTTCCTTAACTCCCAAATACAATTTTCGAAGTATGTTACTTACTAAGTATTTTAATACAAAACTCCAAAGTATCTCTAGATCATAATTAGTCTTGGGTAGAAAGTCCATCTCTTTCCTTTTAAAATTTTGTAGGGGTTCTAACTATTCTTCCTATTCTTATTAAAACATAATATAGGTTGTAAATTTAGATCAACCGTAACCATTACACCCAAAATTCTTCCTTCTGTTCAACAACAATTAGGGATGGAGGTCACTCTCCTCCTCCCACAGGAATTCTGGCAGATTAGTTTTTTATTCACCAAGAAAGGGAGGATGTGGTGATTGATCACTCAACCACTCCATATTTCTACAGCTCTGTTTATCATCTTGATTATAAAAATGCTGCCCAACAATTCCCATACTTGGAAAAAAAATTGTTTCTCAATTCCCTTCGGAACCAGAGAGTTTCACATGCTCTCCCTTTTCAGAAAATGGTCACCAGACCTATTCCTCTTGCATAGACATGCCCTTAAATTAATAGGGATACACACTCCATTAGCACAACCATGAGCTTTTGAACATTCTCATGTCATTTCACTTCTTCCATGAGATTCATTCTCAGTCCTCATGACTTCTTTGATGTTAGAAAGAGGGATTACCCTAGTAGGATTTTTTTTTTAGTTATAATAGGCCAAGTAGGTTGATCTCACCTACTCCAATAAGGCCTCTAGATATGGAGGATTTTTCTCCCAATTCCAAATCCTTCATTTAATCAACCCTTTTAATCAACAGAACCTTCATAAGCCCACTTTTTAGGCAATTCCTGCCACTTATTCAATCCATTGTACTTCTAGACTCAAGTACTCTTTAAAATAGGTTTATGCCATTTTCATCCAAGTTTTATTATTAATTCTCTGAGGATAATCCCACTTTTGTAGGATTCACTATCATTTCTTCAAAATAAATGATAAGCTTCTTCTGCCACAGTTTATCATTATTCAATCTCATTGAGTAAAATCCCAACTAAATTTTAATCTGCATCCTTCTCATCATGGAACGTATGCAGATAATTTCCATACGATAATAATATTCTCAACGGGATCATCTTATCCTTGTTAAATTAGTCTTATGACTATTCTCTAACCCATCTAGGCCTATGTTTGATTCATGCTCCACTAAATAGGGTAGGGTAGGGTTCCCTCTCCTTTAAATTATTCTAATAAAGAAAAAAATATAATCACTTGAATCTTTTGTGAGCCCAAGTAGGACAAGTGTTGTTCCCCTCTCTTTTACCACTCTTTCACACACCCGACACCTAAGTAACTTTTTAATGGATGGGGCATAAGATATTCAATTTTCCAAATCATATTGAATCCTCTTCCCGATATGTTTGTCATCTTTTGGTCGTCAAGATCTTTCCAACAACTATTACCATGCTCAAATCTGAGCTCTAGATTGGAATTTATGCCCTTCCGAAGCTCTTCAAACATCATTGGTCAAAGGCCATGTGGAACCCATGTGGGTTCACCTCATTTGTACCATTCCACCTGACACAGACTCGACCAAGGTTGTCATCCCTTAGCAATGACATGGCCACTAGAGGGGCGGTTATAGGGAATGTTCCCCATGCCTTTGCGATTACCAAGACTTCGATCCTTCATCTTTCCTATCCATGTATGAAATATTCCTAGAGTCTTGAATTCCTGGACTTCCCTAGAACTCCTACATCTATGGTGGATATCAATCCATCATTAAATCCAACAGCTGAGATTCACCCTCATTCAATGCATAGGCTTAAGGGATTTCGACGTTCGATGTTTCAGCTCTCTAGCATTGAATGCCCCTTTCTCTACTCGCATATCCTTCGGAGTCCCGAATCCCCAGAATCCTACAACATGGCTTCAATGTTCATCCCTATTGGAGCATGGGTTATAACACCCTAAGCCTCCCAAAGTTCTGAACTCATGAGGTCCCATTAGCCATTAGGTCAAGAACCTATGCACCAAGGGGTGACATGTGGAAAATATGGAGATGACACGTGGCCCAATCGATGGGTGACATATGTCAAGTTCTATTTGTCACATATGGTCTATGAAAATAATGAATCAGGATGACACATGGCATGTCGAACATGGGTCCATGTCACCCTAGGTGACGTCAATGTGCCACATCACTCCAGACTAACAGCCTCTGGGAGTCTCTATCCTCTCCTACCTGCAAAATCGTTCGGAGCTCTAAAGTATGAACACCTACCAGAAACCTCCCAATACATTTTATCCCATGATCGATACAGGACCACGTAGATCCCCAAAGATACAACCTTTGTTGCTTCACAACTTTGACTTTTGGGGGTTTGGCTGAGTAATTTCCTTTTTACTCCCAGAGTGGTCAGTTTCGGATTTACCATGGTCTAGATAGAATGGTCAAGAGAGGTCCCAAAGCTTCTTTGGATCAACAATCCTCGTCACTTCACGACTTTGGAGTTCGGGGGTTTGGTTGTGTAATTTCCTTTCTACTATCAGAGTGTTTAGCGCTAGAATGACCATGACATAGATCCAACAGTCAAGGAATATCTTGAATATCCTTAGATCTACAGTTCTAGTCACTTCGTGAGTTTAGCGTTCAGGGGTTCCACCCGTTTAACATTTTTTTTCTTCTGAAGTGGTCAACACCAGGCAGACCTCGACGTAGATCCAATGGTTAGGGGAGATCTTGAAGTATCCTTATATCTACATTTCTGATCACTTTGCAAGTTCGACGATCAGGTGTTCCACTCATTTAACACTATTTTTCTCCTGCAGTGGTCAATTTTGGACTAACCTCGACATAGATCCAACAATTAGGGGAGATCCTGAAGAATCATCAGATCTACGGCTCGTGTTTCTTTGCGACCGAGAAGTGGATCAGTGTTTAATGATGGGACAGATCCGACTGTCATGGTTAGGGAAATTGCCAAATGTCGGTCAACCTCATTGGTAACCGTATCAGCAGGTTACCTTTGGTTGGTTTTTCATGTTGTAAAGTCATAACATCCTAGAGCTCTAGACTCTTGGAGTTCCAAAGCCAACATAACTTAGCTCCTTTCAGACCTAGTGAAGGGTTCCAAGGTCCTGGTCATATGGATTCCCTGACAAGTTCTTGGGCTACACACTCAACTCTTAGTCATGATTTGGTTAGGGTCATGGGCATGAGCCCTTGATCACACAGACAAATTGTTTGAAGGAGGCACCCTCAATCCATAGAGCTCAAATTTAGTAACATGCGAAGTTAAATTCGAGGGGTCGACATGACTGAAGGATTCCAGTGAATTTTTCCCTGACTCTTACATTACAAAATCAATCCTTGGGAAAATCCCCTTAAGGCCTTTCTAACCAGCATAGAAACCATAATATTATTCCTAATTTCATTTGAAGACCCATGTCTAATATTTCTCTTGCTGCTAAGTAGAGGAAAACATAAACCATTCAAATGCAGGGGTTCACAAAAAAAAACAATAAGAATTATTAATATTAATCATGCAAAGCAAATTTTAGTCATAGATAGAGACATCCAACCACTCATTTCAATTCTAGTACACAGGGCATATGAAATACTTATATATTATAGTCGATCAATGACCAACTGACTATGGGTGTTCTCCTTTCCACCCAATTGTAGGCTTAGAGGCATTCATTCTTAGCACTCTGGCCAACCCCGTGCCAAGCCATGATATCACTAGGGAAATTTTGCAATTTCTCAAGGATTCTCTCTCTGTCACAACCCCTGCGAGGTTTATCAGATGTTTCCTCGACATCAAGTTCATGACCCTCATCTCTAGGGAGTCCTCTTTTTTTTTTCTCTCCTATAACCAGAACCATTTAATCTCTCAGTTATTCTCTTGCACTAGAGATTCTCATGTGCTCGCCCCTTTCTGAATGGTATCCTCTCTTCTCTTGCATGCCCTCTCCTTTTTCGTAGGGAGGTTTTGGACTTTTCCTGTTCCTTCTGACATAAGGAACTTAGATCAATCTGGGCCTACAAGAAACTACATTATGTGGTACTTCAGGTTGACATTTTTTTGTCTCCTCAACCAGACCCTCCATGCTTCCATTCATTAGGGTAGTTGATTGTTCAACCACTAGTCCTTCTTTCATTAAATGATTTTTTTTCCTTGGGATCAGGATGAGGCTTATTATTTCAGCAAGAGGAATTTGGATCATTTTGACATAATGAACCCTCTCTATAGTTTCCTCACTCTTTACTCTAGTGATATCATGGCCAGTACTTCAATGCTTCACCCCCACAGTTAGTTATTGGAAATATGAACAATAATAAATTTACATTTTTCACATGCCATAGCATGGTGATCATAATTAACAATTCATTACAAGCTAGGGGAAACAACTGTATTACACTTTCCATCCCCAAATTCACACTTCCATACTTCACCATTTTTCATACTCCCTGATACAATATCACCATTACCGATGAAATTTGTTTCCCACCACCACATCATTCACCACTTGTGTGAATCTAATACCATTATTAAGTGGAGTAAATTTCGTAAATTCTTTGCAATAAATAGAAAATCAGACAGTGAAAATTGGAAACTTTTAACTAAGAGCTACAATAATTGATAATCAAATCAATATGTGGTAAAAATAAATAAATAATTAAATTCCCTCTTGTAAAAGACTATATTGATAGGAGAGCCACATATTCATAAAAAAAGAAATTTGTATAAAGATATGTCAAATAAAAGGAATGACTTGTATTGTGGTGACACTGTTAAAACCCTCCAATGTGAAGACCACTCATTTTAGTGGTTGTAAGCATATAAATTGTACTTATCTCTCCCACCATAACAAAAGGATTTGAACAATTTCTGGAGCTCGAGTATTTCATTGGTTGGGTGTGTACCAGAGGTAGTTGATTTTAAAGAGATGGTCATTTGGTGTGCCAACAAGTTTGATACATAGAGAAGAATCATACAGATATAAGGAAAATCATCTATTTATTTGCCCCCTTCAATGTTTAAAAGGATGTTGCGACTTCCTGACTCCACTTTGATATTCAAGATTACGGAGGTGGATGAGTTTCTTAAAGGACATGATGAAGGAACATAGATTCTCAAAATTTTCCTCACAAGCCTGAGGAGTGACATTAGTTCTACTCAGGTCAAGGTATGCTCTTTAAAGTACCCGTATAAAGAATTTTTTTGGTTATTCACTAGAATAATTAGACAAGAGTCCACGACATCGGTGCCCAAATATATTGTATATATTTTCCATCATTCTATTCATGAAAATTCCATGATTGACTCGTCTTGCATTATCTCGAATGAGATTTTGTTTTAGTTGGTGAGCAAGAGAAAATGTAAGAAATTTTACATGATGTCATATTTAGTTTTGTTTATAGCTTATTGTCGTATATTTGAGGATTTCCCCAAAGAGAGAAATGTTGACTTCAAGAAAGAACCAGTTTCATTCTATTATACAACATTACAGAGGCACAAGGCCCCATATAATTTTACGAAGTACAAAATGGTTTGATTTCTACTTTTAAGAAGATTATGCATGGTTCTACCATGTCAAGGATATCGTTGGAAGATGCATCCTTTCTATTTGAGAAAGGATTTTTTGAATATTTAGAAGAGTTCAATTTTTTGAGATTGTATGGATTCCAAGGGAAACCATTTATATTACCATTTTATGTTTCTCACATAATTTTTGTCATTAAAGTGTATAGAGGGTAGAAATACTAGGAACATTTCTTCAATGAGAAAAGAAAAAATGAATGTATCCCACTACTGTTGGCACAGGGCAGACCTAGGGTTCAATGCTACAACAACACACCAACAAAAACCTAACTACCAACCCTTTTAGCAACACCTACGAAGCAGATGAAGTCTCGCTTGAGGTAGAGGTAAGGGTGGTTGCAGGACTCAAGTGTCTGCAACCTTAGCCAGGATACAGATCTATGATTCCTTACTTTATATAGCACTCAACACTTCTGGATATTTAATATGCAATCAATAACCACTTCGCAGATCCAACAGAGCTTTGTAGCATTCACAATGAACTAGATTGTTTGATCACTTATCATCCACAGAGTATTCAGATCTAATAGGTCAAGCACTTAGCATATATATGTGGATTAGACCTAACATTCTACATATCATAAGCACTAAGCATAAGCATATATAGCAGATCTATCTACTTATCTTGAAGCACCTAGAAAATAATCACATCAATGCATCAGAACAAGGAACAAAGTGAACAACACAGGATTTATGTGGTTCACCCCCACCCTGGGGCTACATCCACCAACTCTTCTTCTTTATTATTATCGGCCAATGGATTACAAGAATAGAGCCTTAGAAACCCTTGCTTCGCATAGGATAGAAGATCTACGTAGCTCACTATATCCTTCATCCTTTCCTTTTAGAAAAAATCATTCTATACCTTCACACAGGGACTTGCACTAAGCTTTGTAAGTATATACAAAATGCACAAAACTCTCAATCACACAAATCCCTCCTTGGAACTTAGCTGATATCACATAGATTCAATGTTCTTCTCTATTACTACTTTCTTACATTTTCCTATACTTTTATTTATACATACAAAATGGGCCTAAGCATGGGTCATGCACTTCTCTGGAAACCTCTTCATTCTTTCAATTGATGTTAAGGCCTTTAGCTGCGCCTATAGCGTATCTACGTGCTTCTTTGCTTCCTGGAGCTGCGACTCCAATGCCTGTAACTCTAGATTTTCTGTAATTTTTTCATATGTTTAAGTGCTCCTACAACTCAGTTGCTTGCACTCCAAGGAAAGGAGTTTCATTCTGCCAAATATGATGGGAGAAATTGTCTCCCTTAGGTATTTGATTTCTTGAGGAGTCTCGAGAATGGTACGAAGTTCTAGATATGCGATGCACTGCTGAAGTTCATGGATTACTTCTTTGAGTTGTGCCACCTATTGTGGGACTCCTTCCTCATTTTTCACTTCTATGACTATCACATAAAGAAGTGTGTTGTGAACCCTTTCCCGTACTTCAAGTTGCTCTGCGAGCAACTGTTCCTTGTTTTTCTGTAGCGTTGCTTTATCTTCATCCCATTTTTCTTGTAGAGTGAGATTTTCTATTTCTGCAATACTTTTGTGGTCCTCAAGGTCTTTCTGTACTTGCACTAAAGCATGGGTGGCTTGTGTTGTATCTTCTTGAGCTTGTCGAAGGTGAGCTTTGACTGTATCAGCAATCCGATGTAGTTGGGTTGGCTCATCACCTAATTCTAGTGTTCCTGATGGAAGGGGTGTAGTGGAAACTGCACGGCTAAATTGTATTTCTTGTTGTACTCCTTGAAGCTCGTCCCTGATGCGATTGAACACTTCCTCCTGCTTGGATTCTAGATTTTATACTATCTCTAGCGAAGTATCATTTAGTGCAACGACTATGAAGTCAAAGTCATCCGGAGTGAGAAAAGTATCAAACATGGTTCCAGTTTCCTTAGCTTTATTCCTGGATGAAGGATTTGGTGGGGTAACCTTCCTTTTCTTGGAGGGATCCTCCTCCTCTCTACACAGTGTAACTTCGCCTTTATTTTTCTCGACTTCTGTGTTACTTGGCTCCCCACCATCACCTCCCTGCTCGGGTGATATTGAATTAGTCTTTACAGAAGTATTGTTGACATCTTCAACTTCTTCATCCTTCTTGGTCTTGCTTGGTCCATGGGTATCATGCATAGGTTATGGAATTTCTATATCAGGGATCTCTATGGGGTCTACTGAGATGAGGAGGCCTGTCGACCACTCCTTGGTGATTTCTTCCATGTCTTCTTCTATTAACTTATAATAGGAATATAATTTTTGCTTATGCTCGTGAGTGTGCATTGTGATGTATATAAAGTGTTTGTCTGTGTTGAACTTCATCAGGGGACAAAACCTGTAAAGGGTGTTCGAAGTGATGCGCAATGTAGATTGGATTTCGATCTTCAATTGATTGTAGTAGGTGTGGAAGACGACATTGGATTTCCACTGATTGTTCATATCACTCGAGTACCACAAGGTACTGAACTTTGTAGCCAAAGGTTCAAAGGGATCAATGTCCTGGAAGATCGCACCTTCCAGCATATCCCATGCAATGAAAGCTATCAATATGAGAAGCCAACTGAAGTGGAACTCATATCCTTGGTCCTGCGCTCCTTTGCAATCAAGCTCTAGATGGTTCACGAGGTGTTGCACCCAATTCATCTGTAGTCCTTCTGCGCACTTCCTGGCGAGGTCAACAATGAATCTCATTACTTGGGTGGGTTGGTTCTTGGAAACTAGCTTGCCTACGATTAGCTGACATGCGAGGCGCACTACGCCGCTCTAGATAGAGGCTACCTTTTAACCTCACATACCCTTCTCTACATATCCATAAGTCTCTTTGATTCGCTGGGCTAATGCTCTGTCTGAGGTCTTTCCAAGGTAAAAATATTGTTGGTCAGGGCCTTGCATACTCATCCATGTG
Source organism: Picea abies (assembly GCA_900067695.1). Classification (NCBI taxonomy): domain Eukaryota; kingdom Viridiplantae; phylum Streptophyta; class Pinopsida; order Pinales; family Pinaceae; genus Picea; species Picea abies. The sequence continues at coordinate 2,427 of CBVK0101039333.1, read as the reverse complement.
ATCCGATTGATCAATGTCAGATCCACAATGATGCGACAGTTCAACCATAAGTATCCTCCGTGGTAGTAGGACAACAACAATTTCACACATGCATTCACTTCATGGTGTATGCCAAAGTGCGGGATCTTCATCACATTAAGTAGTGTGGACTATGTGAGGTTTTGGTTCCATGGATGCAGGATAATATTTGAATTCTTGCCTTTGGTCCTGGTCAAGTACTTATGTGGGCAAGCATGCTATAATATTTCCAGTCTCCAAGGTTGAAGTCACTAAATTTCAGTGTTGTGAGCTTATCCTAGTCAGCGCAAATACACGCACACCTTTCGTAAGGTACGCAGTGATCATGACATATTCTAACTCTCGGGGTACACTATCATGGTTGATGGCACCGCTCAGAGGGGGTAGATATGTAGGTAGAATGATCAGAATCATCTTGGCATTGGCAAGGTCATCTCTATGCTTAGTATGTTTCTCATCGGCTGGCCGGGACAGACTGTCGTGAGCAGTGGATGGAGAGGTTGTCAGTCCTCTTGTGTATGGTGCCTATAATGTTGTGGATAACCCTCGCTTCGACATGAATTTCTCATTTCTTAGCTCAAGGAGAATTTTTTTTATGGATTCCTCGGTAGTAGTAAGCGCGTTGGACATACGTGCTCAGGATAAAATAATTGGGTTCACGATGGTGTTAGACACTGCCCTAGAGTGAAAAGAAAGAATGCAATGAGCACTATATACAATTGCTAATCTATGGGCTTCAAATTCTCAATTGGAAAAGGTGTTCTTCGTTCATGGCGCGACGAGATAAATAGGCAATCTTGGCAATGATTTACTTGCAATGGTTATGAGCCTCATTAACTCTACTTATGTATGTTATGGCACGGTCCAACGGTCTAGTGGTGAGCTATAAATTATTTTACAGCCATTCGGAGGAGCAGTCGAATGGATATATCGGCTTCCAATGGCTATATTGCTTTGCCATAGCGAAGTGGTATATGTCATTGTTCTGATATCCCAATGAATCTCTAATTATGCAAAGTTTCTTTCTACGAGATACCCTTTGGAACCTGCTATAACTTCTCAATATTGACCTTCTTCTTACTTAACTTCCTATCCTTTTTCCCTGTGAGCTTCATCTCGGTGGTTCTTTTCCCATTTTTATTCTTATTTTCCTTGGTCATTGTCACTTCGCACTAGTGAGATCCTCTCCTAGGATTCAGGTGCGTCACTTCTTCTTTATTTGGGGTAGAAATTTTAGCCTTTTGTATGTCTTACGATGTTCCTGTTATCACTCCAGGAAACTCTCCTAGTCTGTAAGTCAGAGATGCCTGGTAACTTAATCTTTTGGTAACTGTTTTCTTAATAATGAGTGTGGGTTTGGATCAAGTTGGAGGGATGAGTCATTTCTCACTCAAATCATGCATAAACACATTTAGATGGACAAGGCTTTCAACCACAAATGTTCAGAGAATTTACAAATAAAGGGATATATGGAGTAATAACTATTATATCAGCAGAATCACATATAAAGAATATATGAATGGCCAATTACAATAATCACAAAAATACTTGCGAAGTTTAACTTATGAATGAAATGATAAGATGACAGTTATCAGGCATAAACAAGCATAACACCATGAATATAATATCCAGGTGCAAGTACAAAATAGATGAGAAGATGAAATCTGAACAAGTTATGGCAAAAGAAGCTTGTATTACTCAATATGAAAATGAGAATTTTGAGTACATAATATGAAAAAGTCTCCAAATTCAAACCCTGTGTCTATCTTAAGTCTGTAGCTTTATAGCTTTACATCATAGTTCTCAGATCCTAAAACAATGGATCTGATATTCTAAAAATAGAAAATAAACTATATTTACAAAAAACTAGGAAGAGATCCTCAAGATGAGGTCAGTTTATATCTGATGATCTTTAAGAATAGTAAAGTGCTGATGAAGTGCAATCTAGCCTCCCAAGGCTATTTGATTTAGTCTTGCAAGGATAAAATTCAAGTTTACTGAAGTGTGCAAACAACCCTGATTTTCTGCCATTGAAAAAGGTACCAAAATTGATTGAAACCCTTCTTCCTTCCCTTATCTATCAAAAATATTCATTAGGTCTGACTTGATAATTCAAACACTATTCATTTGAAAAGGTTTCAAACCATTCGGACTTAAAAAACTATGATCTAGGCAAAAATTCGATCATTTTGGCAGTTACAGGCTTTTGGTGGTTAATTCAGGTAAAAATTAGGCTCTTTAACCACCGAAAGATCTTCTTTCGGTGGTTAATGAGCGCTTTTTAGGCTCACCTAAACCACCAAAAGTTAGACTTTGTTGAAACTTCAAAAATGCAAAATTTTGATTACCTTTTTGATTTGTTGCTTGTTGTTCAAGGTTTTTTGGACGATGCAGGTGAGATCGGAAGAG
>CBVK0101039332.1:0-19797 GCA_900067695.1 Picea abies | reverse complement strand
TGGGGTTTTCCCTGGCTTTTGCCTAAATTTCTGAGTTTTATGGGTTGTTGTCTATTGTGTTTATTTCCGCTGCATGTTTGCTTAGCAATGTGCATTTCTGCTTAGGGTAATTTCTGAATGTGGGTTTGAGGCATTTCGGAAGTTAATGAAGACAATTATCTCTAGGTTGCTAAGTGTTTGACAGAATATTAGCAGGCTGATTTTTGTCATCAAAAATCTACAGTTAGTTGGCTTGTTTCATTTCTTAATTTTTTCTACTAGTTTAGATTCTGTCTATTTTTGGCGGAATTGAAGCATTTGAAGCATCCAGGAGCTTCCTACCTCTCCAAAGGACAAATATTTCTCTTCCAAATCTTGTAACTTAGTGTTCCAAATCTATAAGGATCTAAAAACCTCTCTAAAAAGAAGAAAAAGAGAATAATATTCTCATTGTAATAGGAAACAATAAAAACAGGCCTCATAGTGTCCAGTTTCTTCTTTTCATTTTCGGGGATTGGTTTGGTTGTGAGTGATTGTTGTCCTTTGTTTCTTTACTTTAATGCTCTCAAACTATCTTAAGATAAACTAAAAGGAAAAGTAAAATCAATCTATCTTAATCACAACAACTAATAGATTAGTTTCATTTTTGCAATTTTTCATTTTCATTTATGCAATTTCAAGTTGGCAAATAAACATGTCCCCTCAGCTCCTCACAAGAGGCTGGTTGGTGAGGACTTTAGTAATTAGAAAATCTTTATTTTCTGTCTTTTCAATTTGGAGCAAATAAACCCGTCCCCTCAGCTCCTCACAAGAGACTGGACAGTGTGGACAATACCTTAATTAGAAAACATTTACTTTTTAGTATTTTACTTTATGTTTAAAATAAACCTTCCTCTCAACTCCCGATGCTTGTTCCTGACCCTCCTAGTTGTGAGTTTGCCTCGACCTTCTGGGAGTAAGTTTCATACACATCAAGTTGGTCAGTGTGGAGTAGATTAACTAGGGAAATCTCAAACAATGTTATCTCAATGTGAGGGAAACCGCATGAAGGGAGTGCGTGAAGTCAGACGGGAAATTTGAGATCTAGGTTATCCCCATGTTGGACCTCTGACACCTTCATTGAACTTGTTGGTGAAGCCTTTGGGGTTTCGGCAAGTTCTCCGCATATTTCCAACCAAAGAGATAGCTTCTAGAGAGGCCACACATTAGTTTAGTTGGTTCTCAAGCACTTTCAGTTTCAAGCATAATAAAATTTATCTCAGTAACTGAACTCTAAAATTTTCAAAGGCAATATCACAAAGCAAGCGTTTCATTCAACAACCCACGATCTCATTAAAGCATTGGTCTCTTTATTTACATATCTTTGCTTCATGTGCAAGAATTTATTTTCATTTATGGTATTTATGATTGTCTAATAAGCTTGTGGTTGATTACTTGCATATATTTTGTATCCTTTATCATATTCTATGCAAGTACTTTATATATTGGATATCTCTTTTTCAATCTTTATCTTATGAATGAATGAATGAACATCATATGTTGCTAGTGTAAGCTTTGCTTTTGTATGTTTGTCTTTACTTACAATAAACTCCTAGATTTACTTTTTTTGTACTTAGATTAGGTTCAAGCCTTAGTATTTTTGTTAGGGACTACCCCCCTTGGCTTCTCTAGGAGTTGGCCTAGACAGACGAGTCGAGGATCAGGTGACAACACCTTGACTCAAGACCTTACCCCAAGGACACACCAAGTGGATTGAAGATTTCTTCCACGTCACCCAGGTGTGTATAAAGGAGGACTGAAATGAAATTATATTAATACCCAAGAGTGACCAAAGTAGTTCAATGGGACTCTAAAGTATAAGTAAAAATAGCAATGGAGTGCTTTGAGCATCTCCGAAGACAAGAAACAATGAAAGATCAAAATCAAAAGCTTAAATGGGGAACTAAAGTGGGAAAACCCTAGACCATTTAGTACAGACAAATTCCATAAGGACAAATATCCTTGTAGCAAAAGAAGTTGGCAGAGTCAAGAGCGGTGAGACCCTAGCAAGTGTCCAAATCAGAGGAGGTGCCAGTATATCTGTCAAACTCCATGAAAGCGCCAATGCTAAACCTGATAATGTCGTCTGGAGAGTGACCTGGACTTTACACAATATATCTTAACAATCAATCAGCTGGCAACAATCTTTTGGAACTGTACAGTTAAGAAAACCTAAGGAAATATGGACTGATAGGAAGGCCATCAACTAGAAGAAGCAACTAACTTCAACACCAACATTTAAATAAAGAGCACCTGTGCATTCAAGGGTTACCCAGCAAAAGAGTCTGATTACTTTGGTGCATCTACCTGGCCGATCAGTCAATGCTTGTACAGAACAAAGCTTCCACCTTGGCATCTTAACTTATATTCTCTGTCTATGTTCATTCTCATCTTCAGTCTTATTTAAGGTCATCTTCTACCAGAAAAGGAGGCTTTCATAACATGGCTTAAATATGCTAATGTTGCAGGAAAAATAATGACTGATCTAAGGGATGATCAGTGTTTATAGGAGAGAACTATGCATGCCCATGAAGGACAAGCGATATTTCAAATAGTTCTCTCTTATATGAATATATCTCCATTTTTCTGAATGGTTGTGTTCATGGGCAGGGATGTTGTGTTACTGTATTTGCATGGATGAGAACTCATGTCATTCCCTACCCTGCATCAGGTATCAAGAAATGTAGGCTTTCATAGCTTAGAAATGTCCATAGCATTTCCGGATTTGAGTTGTGTTAGAGTTCAGCAAAAGCACCGACTTTTTGGGTATTACTATTACCTGTCATTAGGGAAAGAAAACTACAGACTTTTTAGGTAATACTATTACCCATCATCGGAGAAAGACTACTACCCCTCGGAAGGGAAAGAAAACTACATAATACCATTACCCATCATCAGGGAAATGTAGTTTTATTTCCCATGATGGGTAATAGTATTACCCAAAACGTTAGTGATTTTACTAAACTCTAACACAGTGCAAATCCAGAAATACTATGGACTGCATCAGGTAGTTAGAAGGTGACTTAAGTTAAACTGTGTGAGCATCTGAAGATAGTAGATACCTTCATAGATTTCTTTTTCAAAAGTCTGCACATTATACTCTGTTGTTTCTTAGGTATTACAAGTAGTCCATCCATAAGGTGAGTTGGCACTTGGACCATACTGTTGTTTTGGGTAATACTATTACCCACCTTATGTATTACAAATAGTCCTTTCTTAAGGTGAGTTGGCACTTGGACCATACTGTTGTTTTGGGTAACACTATTACCCACCTTATGTATTACAAATAGTCCGCTCTTAAGGTGAGTTGGCACTTGGACCATAACATCGATCATCAAAGAAGTACTATCTCGATTTTCATTATGGATTCACAGTTTGTAGTATTAGCCTTTAAAAGGAAATAATAAGCAAGAACATGTAAAAGGACAGAAGAAAAGAGGATAGATGTCAAATCAAAGTCTCAATATACAGATCCAAAACTATGGCATAGTTGAATACAAGAATCAAAAGATAGAAGCTGTCCACTCAGTAAGCAAATAAATAATGTAAGGTAGTACATAATATTAGAAATTTTGTCAATGAAGTTTACAGATTGTTGTAGAAGATTAATAGTTTCAAATGTTTATTTAGAAAACAATCATGAAGGATATGATGAATACCAAAGGATGGTCACAATTTGCTGCTTTGGCTGTCCTCGAAACTCCGGATTTGTTCTATGCTCTAAAATCCATACAACAGCTCCTATGATAATAAAAAATGCACCAGTTGTACACCACATGCCTGGCGTAAACGGTTGCAAAAATGCCCAGGCGTTGTTTGAATTGTTCTTTTTAATAGTAGCTATCACAACCAGGCCTGAATCTATGTAAGGCTGTGTAAAGTCCACAATCTTTGATCGATTTGTCACAATTGAAATGTCCCCAACTACTGCATCAAAATTCTGCTGGAGGTCAGCTATAAATAACTGTAGTGTATACTATGCAGACTGCTTATTAATTTTCACCATGCAAGAATCATAGAAGCATCACAATTAGCAATTAGCATCAGAACATAATATTGACTAATGGATATCATCATGATATCATATATTACATTAGCAAACATTTTATATATATATATATATATATACCTTTAAAGCAACCTGCTCCACAAGCTGATCATAATTGGGAGTTGAGTTCCCATTTACAAAAGAGTAAAATCTAAATGGAACAGCATAAGGTAACAACTTCACTGCAGCAGTAAAGACATCAATGCAAAAACCCGTCATCATGTTTGTACCATTTATTGTCGTCACAAATGCTCGAAATCCTGCCTTTCTAGGCACACCAATGACAAGTTGCCTCCCATCATTTGGAAATACCCATCCACGTGGCACCAATTTGCTTTCACCGGGCCATATAACATCATGGAATTGTAGACCTGACCTAGATTTGTTACGTTCTGGAGGACTAACAGAGAGACCAGATTGGCTTGACCAATAACTCACCTTGCGAAAACCTGTTCCAGCTATATTAATAATCTCAAAAGTAGAATTCAGCAGATCCCCATTTTGTCCAAGTTCCACTGGACCAATTAGGCCTGTAAAATTAGTCTGTAGCAATACCTGCAGTAGTTTTGGCCCTTCTCTGAAAACCTTCAGTCGTGCTAGCTCAGAGTTTTTTCCACTTGTATTAAATAGCTGAGGATAGCTCCCAAAAGTAATATTTCCACCTTTGCTCAAGAATGTATCGATAGCCTGAGCAATTGCCCATACTGTGTCATAAGCATACAGTCCAAATACATTGAGATGTGTTTCAACACTCCTAGCTTTCAGCAGATTGTTCCACCTTAATGTAAAAGCACGTAACTGATTGGAAAGTGGTATATGTCGACGTAAGCCAATGACCCCTTGGAGTGAACTCATGGTGTCAGAATCAAGTACGTCAGAATCTATAGCAGATGATAGCCAATCTGTGGCTATCCATACATAGCCAATCCTCAACATTTTAAGGTACCTTGCTTCAGAAAAAAGTTTCAGACCTGCATCTGGATTCATATGAACGACAAGAACTCGTGACTCCATCTGAGCCAATTGTACCAAGTGACTGCCAATGTCATTTCTGCTGACTCCAGGTGGCAACACTGCTTTATAAACAATCCTTGCTCCCACATTCCTAAGTTCATCATCCAACACTGACATTCCATTTCTCCCATAGTCATCATCTATATATACAGCCACGACCTCCCTCCAGTTATAGTGGCTGATCAAAGCAGCAATGGCTGTCATCTGAGAAGAATCATTGTGTGCCATACGAAAAAAGTAAGGGTACTGATATGGTGAAAGAGTTGGATCAGTCGCTGCAAATGACAGTAGTGGTATTTGGAGTTCATTTGCCATATTCGAAACAACATGAGCAAGCACAGATGATTGTGGCCCTACTACTGCTACCACGTCTCTTTTCATCAATTCCAAAGCTGTAATTAGAATGGACATCAAATCTAATTATATCAGCATTCTGTGGAAAATTTTCAGAGTGAAGATAGTCAGACACATTTTGAAATCTAAAGAATGTGACATATCAAGAAAAAAACAAGCATAATAAGCCATAGTGGAAAACAACAATAGAGACATTCTATTGGTATTAATTTGCAGCGCTTCTTCTCGGTCTTGGATGTTAGGAGAGCTGCTGGTGACAGATTTTGGTTTAGGGATTCTTCCTTGCTGCATTCTGATAGCTATATCAGCATGCTGATAACTATATCCGAAGGTGACAGAATGCTGATAATGCTGACAACTATATAAGCATTCTGATAACTATGTCAGCATGTGACAGAATGCTGCATTCTGTAGAATTTTTCAGAGTGAAGATAGTAAGACACATTTTGAAATCAAAACAATGTGACAAACTGTCAAGAAAAAAACAAGCATAATGGGCCATAATGGAAAACAACAATAGAGACATAATATTAGTATGGGTTTCCAGGGCTTCTTCTCAGTCTTGGATGTTAGAAGAGCTGCTGATGAGGGCTTTTGGTTTAGGGCTTCCTCGGTGCTCTTCAGATCCTTGCCCAATTTGTTCTTCTGGGCTCCCTGATGCTTCATTGAGTCTCTTAAACGTTTAAATCCTTCTTCTCTTCTCTTTCTCACTTCCAGCTTTTTCCTTGAGTTGTTTCCGGTACTCCTGATGTACTCTTTTAATTTTGTTCTTTTGCAGTTCTCTTAATGATGCTGTGGCACTCCCAATGTTCACAAATCTTTGTACTTTCAGTGCCATTGGCCAAATTTGGCAACTAGTGGACATTAATATTTATATTAAATTAAATTAGAATGCGACAAGGTTACTATCAAATGTGTCAATGTCTCACACAGCTTTTCAATCCTAGAGAAGAATCTCAATCTAGAATATCTTCAATTTTGATTGTTGAGAGTTTGCCCCTCTAGGTTACCCAAGCCTAGGGTTGTGGGTTGGTCAAATGGAAGATGCTATCCCCTAGCCTAGGGATAACTAAGGAGATTATGTCTCGAGGCCCACAGGTCCTGTTGACCACCTTTTCAATTAGGGGGTTAACTCCATGTACCATGAAGATATGCATAAACAGATGCAAACATGTCGAAGACTTTTTGGTTCTATAGGGCAAATTTTGCTCCAGCACACAGTTTTGTAAGCGGGATTACCGCACCCCTGCGCGGGTTTATAATGTAATAGGTCTACATGGATCATGTTAGATCAATTGCCTTAGGGTTTCTTCATTAGGAGAGTTCCTTTCACTGAGTGTTTTTTATCCTCGAGAGGTTAATGTGGCCTAACCCGCCGGGTTAATCTCCCTTGAGTTTTTCACTCCCACCCAATAAATCCTCCAAAGTGGTGAAAGGCGTTCTAATGAAGTCATTCCTAGGTAGCTAGGGAATGTTGTAAATGACCATGTAAGACAGCACGCGAAATTTCGCGGAATTTTGTCAAGTCTAACTAGGCTTTTTTTTAAGTTGGGAATTAATTAATTAATTAATTCTAGGTATTTAATGTAAAACTTAGGTCTCGGGATTTTAGATAGGGGTATTTGTACTCAAAAGAAATCTAATGAGACCCCTTGCACCCGTGGACCAAGTTTCAACTCAATCGGGCAAGTTTTGCTAAGTTTTTTGTCTACTTAGAAGTTTTTTCGGAAAAACAGCGATTTTAATTGCCAAACCCAGGACATGGGCAAATGTCATTTTTGTAATAGTTAGTCAAATCAAGTGAAGTAAGTGACATTAATGATGAGAGAGACCCCACCTAACCCACCTAACCCTTTACCTACCCTTTTAAACCCATCTTTTAATTATTACTTACCTATTCATCAAAACTCCTTATGAGCTTACGTCCCCCTCTCCATGCCTTAGTTTGGAAGCTCTCCCTAAATTTAAGTGTGGGTCCCTCTTTCCTTGCCTCATGCCTATCCTCCCTTCACCTTACCTTGGAGACTGTGTCCATCACACTCATCCACACTCTTTCCTCACACTCACGCATTTCCCTTAGCAAATGCGTCCCCACTCCATGCTTTGATTTGGAAATTCTTACAAATTTAAGTCGTGGGTCCCCCTCCCACTCATGTGCCCTTCCTTATTATCCTTACACCTCATCCAAGAGTGTGTTTGACACACTCCTTCCACACTCCATCACCTATCCTCATGTTTTCCCTTCACCCTCACACATTTACTCACCTTCACACACTAACTCACGTAAACTTGGAAATCTCCACGTAAAGATGGAAACTCTCACTTAAATAAATGTGTGGGGCCTCTCCTCCTCCTCTCACATGCCATTGGGGAGTGTGTTCAACACACTCAACCCACACTCCAACCTCACGCTTCTCCTCATCCATCACAATTTCCCTCAAAGTTTGCGCCATCCAATTGGAAAGTTGTGCCCCTCCTTTTGTTGGAAAGTGGAAACATCATCCATGAAAGTGGAAGGTGCTTTCAAAGCAAAGGCGTGAGCCTTCCTTTAGCCAATACACCCTCTTTAGCTTGCTTTCTCCCTATCCAACTCACTTTCTTGCCATTTTCCCTCACCCTAAAAGCTCAAGCTCTCATTGGTGGCTTTCCTCTTTGAGTTGTCTTGTCCCTTGGGTGTTTGACAGTTGTTGAAGATCCAAGACGGGTCTCCTTAGCTTCTTTTGATATTTAAGAGACCTCTCACTTCCTCATTCCACACCTTTCATTATTGCACTGTTATGCTACTACTTTCTCACCATCCCACTCTCTCTATCTCTCTCATTATTGTCATATTTCTTCACTGGAGTTGTTCTTGAAGAGCTTGTGGCAATTAGTTGCTACAACCTCTTCCCATTGGATAATAAAAGGAAATAGCATTGGACGACTCAAGGATCTCAAGATTTGTCTGGATTTTTCACATGATTATGAGGTGAAACTGTATTTGTTTTAAATATTATTGTGATTGTAGATAGATTGTTGGGTAAATTAGTTTACTTGGCTAAGCTTAGTGACTATACAATTGCTAGCTTATATGATTCGCATTTACTAATGATAGAAATTATTTTGTGTTATTAGTGTATGCAATCATTATCTATTCATCTCACGTTTTGCTTAAGTCTTGCAGGTTACTTCAAGAAGAAGATATTGGGATAGGTCCAAGCACGGATGTACCCTTACTTCTCATTTACACTCCAAACATTTTCTGATTATCTTCATGCTTTCCCATTTCTGATTTTAGTTGCTAATATGCTAAGATAGGTCGATTTAAACACTATAATTTTTTGGTTCATGTATGTACGAAATCTTTGCCTAAAAATAGAGATTTCATAACATTTTTTGAGTGTGTTGTAGCTCAAATCAGCAAGCAACAACTTGCTGATTTTTGCAGGTTTTTACCAGGACAAGAGGGCAAGCTGCCCAAATTTCCGCACAACACACCCTCAAACAACTCCTCTCATTGTGGGAAAAGCTTCTCTTCTTCTTCTCTATTCTAAATCACTGTAAAGCAAGCCCAAAGGAGTTGTACCCAAGTGGCTTGCATTCCTTTATTTTAGTTTTTACTTTGCATGCTCTAGATTAGTTTCCTTTATGCTTTTACTTCTTAGTTAGCTAGTTATTTGTGATATCTACATGCATAATTAAATCTAAAATTATCTAGAGTAGATCACACACATAACTAATTAGCTTAGAGCTCGTGGAGGCATCGTGAATCTTTGCTTTCATCTTCGTTTACCTTGCATGAAATCTTTACTTTCTTAAGTCCTAACCTAACACACATGCATGCATTAGTTGGTTAATTAATTTCTCGATCTTATCATTTAATTTACATGCAAGCACCTATTTCTTAAGCTTTTATCTTATGTACATGCATGCAAATCGATATCGTTAAGGCTTAATTAACCACTTTACATTCCGCAAGTTGTTTCCGTCGCTTCATGTTTCACGTGCAACAATCTAATTAAGCATTTTTAACTTGCAATTTATTTGTTTAAAGGCCTCAGCCTTCACCATTTTCAGCTCTCAGTTTCACAAGCATTTTAGTTCTTACATCTACATGCAATAATTCAAACAACTTAAGAACTAAATCTGCAATTTCATTATTTAAGAGTTCACACTCATTTTTCAGTACTTTGGCAACTTTATTTGAGCAAGCTACAAGCACTCAAACGTACATTGCAACACTTAGCTTATAGGTCTAAAATAAACTAATTAGACTTAATAGGACACCATAACTCACCATCTTCGCCATTTAAAATGGGGTCGGAGGAAGGCAACGGAAGGTGCTAGGCCAGGGACGGTCTCACGGCGCGTGGCGTCCTTTCCGGGAGTACTCTGATCTTAGGACTGACCTGTGAAGCTAGTGTAGGCCTCGTTGCCTCACTTCTTGAGCATCCAGCAGTCACTTGGTAATTGGGGGAGGAGAGTTTTTGGGTTGACATCTAGATAGGGCTAAAATTAATCACACTTAATCACTTAGCTAAATCCTAGATCTACAACACCTACAATTTGAATTCTACACTTGCAAGCAATTGATCTCATTGTTTTTCAATTCATATGCAAGTTATCTTTTATGTGTTGTAGAATTATTGCTTAAGTGGTTATATCTTGTATCTGGAATACTTCATCTTTCAAGCATTTCATCTCTTGTATCCCTGTATCTGTGGTGTGATCCTTCAAGAAGTGTGCATCCACCTAGAGGCATTCTCTTGACTGGGTCTTGAGTGCTTGGCGTCTTTTGGCCATTGAAAAGTAGTCCAACAGAATTATATCTGTTGTGAGCATGCTTGGCTTGATGTGTTGATTATCTCTCATCTCTAAATATCTTCTTTCCTGCACATTTCAAGCACTTGTTAATATTCTTTGTATATATCTGTATCTATCTTGTTGTAATCTTATAATCTTTTGTAAACTTGTGATTATCTTGTAAACGAACATCCCCTTAACTTGGTTGACCCCATTACCCAATCTTAGGCATTAGTCTTAGTTTCCCTAGGAAAAGGTCTAACTTTCATACTTAGATAATTGCATCTTGCATTTGTTGCTTAACATCATAGGCTAGATTCTCCCTGACCTTTTGAACAATTAAAACCAACTCCTAGAACACTTAAACGTTAATCTCATCTAGTAACTAGGGTCTACCCCCCTAGGAGTTAGCCTAGACGGAAGAGGTTCAAGTCAAAGTGACAGCGTGGACTTTGAACCTAGGCACTGTGCCTCCGAGGACATACTAAGTGAGAAGGACTTAGCTCACGTTTGCAAGTGTGTATAAGGACGGAAACAGGTCCTAAACATGGAGTACCGAGAGCCATATTGATTTGAGCCTGGCCCTGGAGTGTAACACCCTGTTTCCCCCAGATTGTAAATATAACTGAACTGGCCAAGGACTATGGCAAAGACTCATAAGTATGAATATGTGCTGTAAATGGACCTGCAGGAAGAGGTCAATGAATGTAAATGATAGATTGAATATTATTGAATTTATTGCAGAACTGCTGAGAGGGGATGTGCGATGGGGAGGTGAACCGCCTATCCGTAGAGCCATCATGACTGACCAGCGCGAGGGTAATCGTGCCACACGCAACCTCGCGAGAGGATAAGGCGTATGGCGGAAGCGATTGCAAGAGGGCAGATGCGAGGGGAACTCTGGCAATTTTACGCAGAGTGAGTGATCGCAGAGAGGGAGGATTGCAACCTTCGCTCCTGGGCACTGGCAGACAAAGAGACGCAGGTCTCAGGACATCGTGGTCTCAGCTCGGGGGTGGCTAGTGGTAAATCCATTAGGAGTCGCTACGCCTACGGTTGGGTGGAAACGAGCACCCCTCTCAGCAGTTGCTTCCATTGCTGAAGTTATTTCTGATAAGTGTTTTGCTTACATTGCATTTGAAATTAATATGCTGTCACATATGTGCATAGAACTTGTGAAATTGTGAATGTTTCCTGTGTAAGAATGTCTCTGTAGAAATTGTGAATATGGAGTAGATGTTAGCTGAAGCTCATAGAACTGGTGAAATGGTGAAGGATTTGCGGCATGCGAGTGTCCGCGTAACGTTTGATACGAATAGGTTGATATATGTTTATCACAAAGGATATCATGCACGAATTTCGTCGATAAAATGAAGTTAACCATGTCCAGCCGTCCTCGGGAAGTTGTCTTCCTGTATCTGCTCCCAGGAATGATCCGGTAGGGATCTCTTCACAGAGATTCCCTCCTCGGAAAGGTTCACCCAGAACCCAGAATAAGGATTCGAACGCATAGGTCTTATTAACCCTGTACGAGGAGGAACGATCCTATTAAGGTTCCGAGATAGTAGTGTTGTGAGATGAGATAAGTCGACGGATGAGATCTCGTCGGGGTACCCATGGTCATTCACGACCATTCGATTGATGGAAGTAACGAGAGCGTTACATACCTTGCCCCTTTTCCCTCTATCATCGTGAGCAACGAGAAATTGGGATCGTAAACTCCAAGACCCAAACGATCGAATCTAGACTGTTAGGTCTCGGTCCAATTACCCGTCAGCCGTTGGATCTGGAGAAACTGCGCAGGGGTAGGCGTGCGAGGAAGTGATCCGAGCCATCGGATTTGGAGTAGAAATCCCGAAAACCGTTGGATCGGGAGGAGTTCCACGAAGTATAACTTCTGGAAGGGGAGCGTGCGGGAGAAATGATCTGAACTGTCGGATCTTAGATCATAGTCCCGACAACCGTCAGATCTCGAGAAGATGCGTCGGGGTTAAACCTTAGTGTGCGGAGAAAGAATCTCAGCCATTGATCTCAGCCAGAACACGTGGCAAGAGATCCCGAAGAGTCGGGAATCGGGGAATCGGGGATCCTGAGAGCAAGGGAAACAGGACTTCGAAAGTCTCGAAATCCCGAGAGCAAATCTCAGCCGTCCGGTTGGAGAGGGAGACGTGTCACGAGATCGTCCATCTCGGAGATCCGGAGTACCAGGCATCGGGGCCACTCAAGTCTCGAAACAGCGATAAGATCTGGACCGTCCATCGGAGGGACAGGTGTTAGAGATCAAACACCATCGGCGTTTGACACATCGGGAAATCGGAATTTCCGAGGACAAGAGACACGGGACAGGATAAGTCGCGAAATCCCAAGGAAGGGATCTCCACCGTTGATCTTGGTAGGACGCGTGGCAGGAGATCTGGGCGAGTCGGCATTTGGAGCATCGGGTTTTCCAAAGGCAAGAAACTCTTGCATACAGGAATCGCGATCCGCGATTTCCCGACGCGATCATAACCGTTAACCTGAGGGACGCGTGTCGAGCATCCAGAGAGAATTGGGGATCGGGATATCGCAAGTCCCGGGTATAGGTGTGTTGTGTCATCATAAACGTCGAAATCCCGATGGGAGGTTATACGGCGGTGGCCTTATGGTAAGTGGTCACATGGTCTAGTGTATAGCATAGAGGGCTAATGCGTTAGTGGCGTATCGGGGATCGGAGAATCGCGAGTTCTGAGGACTCGTGAATTACGACAACGGAAATCCCAAACCTCCGATAGAAGTAGCCCCATACAGAAGGTAAGACCACGGTCGTAAAGGCAGTGAACCACAGGCTTGGCCTGGGGAGTTAATGCGTAAGGAGCGCATCGGAATTCGGAGGATCGCAAGGCGTGGGGTGAATGAGTTTTGACATTTGAAACCCCGAAACCCGATATTGAACCAGGAATTGGCACCTCGTTAATGAAGGTTTCTGGAGATTTCTCATTTGTGGGAGATTAACCCCAAAACTTTTAAAATATGATAGTGGGTGTGTTACATGGAGGTCCATCTTTCTTCTTCAACACCTCCACCTTGTCAGCAGCAACAACATCCATCCCATCGACCTAGTCCTTCAGTAGTAGTGGGTCTTGCTCCATGAGGTAACGAGTCCGGGTATCATGGTATGTGTCACTCTGATTCTCAAAACATTTGAATATGTGCATTAAATTCTTTTTTACTTCTAACATGTGCTTGGACCTTGTTATCCCCCACTTTCAGGGATAACTAGGAGATTATGTCTTGAGACCCACAAGTCCTAGACATGGAGTACCGAGAGACAAATCGACTTGAGCATGGCCCTAGAGGGCCCATCTTTTCTCCCTTTGAGCACCTCCACTTTGTCAGTAGCAGCAACAACATCCATCACCTTCGGTTTGGTCTTGTATCAGAAATGGTTTTTGCTCCATGAGGCAATGAGTCTGGGTATCATGGTATGTGTCACTCTGATCCTCATAACCTTTGAATATGTGCATTTGATTCCTTTGTTTCTAATGGGTGCTTGGATCTTATGCTTTTCCACTTGACCATGTCTGGGGAGAATGACAGGATGCCCTAGCAAGCTTATGTCCATAGGTTTTGAGTTGCCACTGGGGGGATTTCTGAAAAGCCATCGTTCGTTCCCATTGTACATACCACTTTCCATCTTATCTCCCGCTCACCCATCCCATTACACTGGTCTGGGCATAGGGTTGGCCAATCATTTAGGGGTTGTACCTTACCTTGTGGGAAGAATGGGCTAAAGGCCTGGGGGTAAAAGCAGCTGACAATAAAAGCCTAAGAATAAAACCTCGAGATGCTTCGCCCAGGGATCCTCGAGAAAGAAATAAAAATCTTCTCAGCAGGAAACAGAGGGACCCGTAAAAAAATAAATCAAGACCTAGTTGAGGGATAGGGGGTCTCATCACGAGCCAGCCTATTAGGTCCATGGGTGCCTAACGGTATGACACTACTAGCAACTGGTTACCACGCCAAGGTAATGGCTCTTGGTTGCATGGCCAAGAAAAAGGGGGTCTCATCACAAGCCAACCTTCTCATTTCCGTGAAAGTGCTTGTGGCTAACATTGCCACCTCTGGTCACCAAGCCAGGAAAATGTCCCTTGACTAGCTTCTTGAAAGAAAAAAGCAATAAAAAGATAAAAACAATAAAACAAGACCTGGTTAGAGGATAGGGGGTCTCATCATGAGCCAACCTATTAGGTCCATGAGCATCTAGCGGTATGACACTACCAACATCTGGTCACCACGCCAGGGTAGTGGCTCTTGGTGGCATAGCCAAGAGAAAGGGGGTCTCATCACGAGCCAACCTTTTCATTTATGTGAAATGCTTGTGGCTAACATTACCACCACTGGTCACCAAGCCAAGGCAATGTCCTTTGACTAGCATCTTGGGAGAAAAAGAATAAAGATAAAAGGCATGAATGGGCTTGGAAATATTTGTATCCATGACAGGTGCAGCTCACCTTCCACAAAGGCACCCACTGGTAAGCCATCCCAGCTATCACTACACCTTTGCCCAGGCATCCCCATCCACCTCACCCACTTGCATGACTTTGATTTGATCCTTTTTAGGAACAACCCTTTTCCAATAGACTCTAGCCCAATAGGACATCCTGTCACTTCCCCCAAACTTGTATTGCAGACTTGTATAATGTCTTTGAGCACTAGACTGGGGTAAAGGGGTTTTATGAACATGTTTAATAAATATTGATGATTAGATATGATTGACATTGATATGATCCCTATGACTTATGAACCCATGGAGGGCGTAGTTGTTGATGTGCAGGATCATGCCCGACGGACAGGTACCACGTTGGACGGGTTCACATGGGGAGATGATCAGTTCGGACCTCCATGGGGCTGAAGATCCCACCCGATGGATGTTGAGACCCCAGCAGGGGGTAGAGACAGGGCAGAGCGTTTGTACCAGGGAAGAGCAGAGCGTTTGTACCAGGGAAGAGCAAAAGAATCCACCAAAGGCAGCTGAGCATACCTATACCTAGGGGGGTTGAGCCCTCTCCACAAGAACGTTGGCCTTGGAAGGCCCAAGACGTCTCCCAGGATACCCATGACGTCATCCAGCACTATGGACGTTTTGGGGAGGCACCTATGGCAGTTTTGGCACATGTGGCAGCTTGGAGAAGCCCAAGGAGGGCTAACGTTTTGCTACAGGAGGCTGCATTTGCCCAGGAAGGGGCTAACGTCACCCTAGAAAGGGGATGATGTCTCTCTATTGCTTGATTAGGGTTTAATTTTAAGGCATTTAATGTAAAACAGTATGATTTTGGTATTTTGGCCTTGTTGGCCTTTCAATGACCTAAAATGTAATTTAGGTCATTGGTACACTATATATTGAGGGTTTTCACTCTCATTTTATCATCATATTTCACTCACTCATTAGTGAGGTCTGAAATTTGCGCCCTTCTTAGGGTTATTGGCTGAAATTTTGAGGCGCACTTGTTGAAGGAAGACTTTTTTGGCATTTTTGGCATTTCTTCTTGGTGGAAGGTTTACAACTAGGGTATGGCTAGTGATTTCTTGGTTAAATGTAAGTGAATTTCTGCAAAACTTCTTGATTGAATGGTTGTAGTGTTGTTTTCTTGCATTTATTATTATAATTTGTTGAATTAAACCCTAGGTGACAAGCACATGCTAAAGGTCCTTGTCTCGTGTCCCTACCAAGTTAAGAGCTATTTGATTTTGTTGAAGAGAGATAGAGCCTTGCCATAGAAACACTCTATCCTTTCTTCTAGCCTAGTCGTTTTACTCTTGTTGAGCTAAGAAGGAGAAAAACGCACCAAGGCCTAGGGTAACCTACACTTGGTGAGCCGTTTGTTTCTAGGGTTTGTCTAATGAAGCCTTGCTTTAGCAACACATCACTCACTAACTCTCTTGTCTTAGATCAATCATTTTTCAAGCTAGCCGTTTTTGCCATTGAGCTAAAGAAGGAGGAGAGAGCACTGAGGTCTAGGGTTTCTACACCAAAGTGAGCCTCTCCCCCCTAGGGTTTCGTTGTTGAGGCCTTGCTTTAGCAACACCTCAACACTTTACCCTCTTGTCTTTGGCCTTTTACTATCATTTAATCCTTCAGCCTTTGCGTCCTCCTTTGACTCCATATGCCCTAGTAGCGCACTGGTCTAAGACCTCCTTTGTGTTGAGCACCTTGATCATACAAACAACCAACTAAAACAACCTTTAACTCTTACTAACCCTAGCCTAGACTAATTCTACTAACCCTATTGCTGTCGCCACCTTCTATTGCTATAAACATCTTTGTGCAGCTTTCGTTTTACCTTTAAAGCAATTAAATGATTAGTTAAGGCATTGTTTATAAAGTGTTGATATTGTTACATTGAATGCCAAGTTTCTTTAGCATTTATTGAGAAGTAATATTGTAATCATTGCTATTGTATACACATTGATTTACTTCATCAATATTTTTGCTCAATTGCTTATTATCAGAAAGTCATTGATTATATAAAGTACTAACCAGCAAGTAAGCTTGCATATGCATAGTTTCTTTGTCGCTTTGTCTCGGGCAGGTACTCTTCTTGGTTTTTATTTCCGGTTATCCTACATCTTTATTGGCTATAAGCCGGACTTTCTGATCAGGTGGTGACTTGTGAGGGGGATTATTATCACTTAGCCTTGCAAAACCTTTTTCCTTCTCAAAACCCCAGGTCACCGGGGATGTCTCCCCTGGGCCTTACCTCCCTAAATAGAAAGAGCCTTCCCATTGAGGTGGCAGTGGTGGGATTGGTTCAGTTGCGCCAGTTTGACCTCTTTTCATCCATCTATTATCCTAACTACAAACTGCGTGATAACATTTTGGCGCTGTTGTCGAGGAACACTGAGTCACACCTTCCTCAAGACGACACTTTTCAGTAAGCCTTGCTTCTAGAGTCTTTATCTTACAAGCTTACCTAGCGACTCCACTTAGCATGTCTTCCCTTTTTCTTTGATAGTTTCAAGCAAACTATCTAGCAACTCCACAAATGACGACCCGTAGCGGACGTCAATATAGATGTGTCCAGACACGTGCTATGTCATCCCGTCCAATAAGGAGTGCATCCTCATCACTGTAGATCGATCCTAGGAGTAAGTGTCCCCACAAGCTATCGGTCTACACAACTTGGTCCATGAGTGGAATCTCCAAGAGTGGTGACTCACTCTCCTCATATTGATGGGTATGTGTAAGGTCAACTAACTCCAAGTCATACCTCTCCTCCTAGGTCTGCAAATCCATATGTCCCTTGTGTACAATCCCCACACAAGGCTCCTCTACCATATCAGTAATGCCACTGATATCCTCATGTGTCGTGGCTAGCATAGGTGACTGAGAAGATGAAAAATGTGGCTCGCTCATCATAGGAAGCTCATCATCCTCCATACAGGACTTCTTGGAAGCTATGTCTACACCCATAGGTAGGGCATCCAACCTCCTAATGTCATCATGTCTAAGTGCCAACACATATGAATCCTCACAAGTTTCACCACTATGCTGAACTGTTGAATCCTCAACATTGCTTGACGGAGAAGATGAAGGACATGTGCTATCATCCTGTCTATCCAACTGTCCCTCAAATGCACAGGAGTCACTAGCCTCTGTCTCGGTCATCTGGTTGAGCTTGTAGTACATGGCTAGCTTTTGTACCCAAGCTTTGGCAGTGCATTTGGATGATCCGTCAAAAGAAGGTATGGTGGGTTTACCAACTTTCTGGATGAAATCCATGTTATGTCCATGTTGCTGTTGTTGTCCTCTTCTCTAAGGTTCTCTGGGATGGTTCCTAACCCTAAGCCCATAGTACTTGACCAGTGTCATGTCATGATGGAAGTCACGGCCCAACGCTACATACTTCCTCTTGTACTCTGCAATGTCTTCCGCCTGTGTGGGCAACCTCTGTGCTAATGGTTGTTGTGCTGCTGGTGGTGGTGCCCTCTGAAAACTAGGGAACAATGATTTGGGCATCCTACTCGAAGATGCATATGTGCGAGTAGGTGACTGGGTTCTACTGCCTACCCCTGAGTTCCCCTGTGCTGCATGTGGGGCTTGTGTGCACGGGGTGCCCACTATAGCCAATCTATCAACCACCTGTGCCAAGGACTGAGTCATGGCCGACTGACTAGCTAACATATCGCTGATAACCTACATGAAGGCTACCTCTGGATCGATGGCAGCCTTACCACTTCCCTCTGGTCGCTCATATCTGTCTCCCCACATCCTCTCTGCCTCACTCTCTTCCATTCTCTCGGCTTCCTTGTGTGCCTCTTCCTCTTCCTCAGAACCGGGAGGGAGAGGAGGAAAATCCGTATTCTTCACCCACATGCTAATGACCCTCTGGGTCACCCGTTGAACTCATCGAATTTAGTCACAGGATGGCAGGACTAAAGCTTTGATACGACTGAAATATCCATGATCCAGCTGATCTAGATATCTACTGCTGAACTACGTTTTTGGCTACTGAATTTGATACTCTGGGGGTTTCTGAATGCGTTTTAGTTACTGTGTGATGATGTTGGTGACTTTTGCATGTGTGTTCCAATTTATTATATGTTTTAGCAGTATCAGTCAATGCATGCGAAATAAGGACAACACAACTCATTGATATATATATATAACTGGAAGCAGATATGATAATCGTTAGTTAGATCTCATGGATCATCACCGGAATACAAAATAATAGATAAGAAATACCTGTGACCAGAAGAATGGGTTCTGGTCTATGAAAAAGCAGTCTGGCAACTCACGGTAACTGCTGTAGAACCCGAAAAACTCGCCCTGATGGCGACACCCATCGGAATGAGCTGGAAATTGTCTCAAAAGATGTGCACTAGCCTCTAGATTGATCCTGATGACTGTCGGACTAAAGATTCGACCTTTGAAGCTCCAGATCTCACCCCTGGGGAGTTTGCACACATCCTGGGCTCAATGAGTGTGCCCGAGTGATTCCACCGGCGGAATCTGACCATGTATAGCTCAAAACGATCGCCCTAGTCTCCTTTGTAATGGGTCAGAAGGGATTCCTCAGATCTGTCCCGAAATATCCCTTGGAACTCCAAATGTGCTTCCTCTGGAGTTGTTCCCTAAATGACTGTTTTCCTCTTTTCGAAAGATTCCACCATCAGAAACTGACGACAGATGGCTCAATAGGTGCGCCCTGGCTAGCTCTCTAATGGGTCGGAAGGAATCGGCCAAATCTGAACTGTCACAAGCGGCTGCAGAAACCCTCTCTCAAACACTTGCGCCCTCACTGGCTGAGCTGCGCAATCACTAAATTGAACACTATAATGCACGGTGAAATACCTGGATGGTATCTCCGATAAGCTAGGGTGTGTCTCTCAACACCGAAATCGATCAATGGTGGTGGTTTCCTCCAGAAATCCACAAAACAACAAGGGGTTCGATTTCCTCCTCCTCTGCAAATATCTCCACATCAAATCATAACATAACATAATAAGGAATTAGTTCATTTACCCTTCCTTTGTAGCTTCCGGAAACCGTAATTCGCTGTTGACTTTTCCCTCCAAGTGGCTTTTACTTTATTTTATTATTC
>CBVK0101039329.1:0-21757 GCA_900067695.1 Picea abies | reverse complement strand
CGCTCTTCCGATCTCACATAGATACTTGTTGCTGCTGATTAGGATTCAAGGGGATTGTAAATAGTTGTTGTATAGGAGGTGGGAGTAAATCTTGCATCTGTGGTGGGTTGAATCCAGGTAGTAATTGGGAAATGTTTGCAGGGTACTGTGGATATGTAGGGTAAGAGGGTAATTGGGAAATGTTTGCAGGGTACTGTGGATATGTAGGGTAAGAGGGATTTCCATACATAGGTCCCCTCCAACCTTGTTGCCAAGGCTGGGTTTGCTGAGGTGTCCATTGTGGATAAGTCATTGGGGAAGGACCCCATTGTTGTTGTTGATATTGTGTATTGGGATCATAAAATGTATTGGGATTTTGGGCTCTCCAAGGTATTCTAGAAGGGTATGGTTGTTCTTGTGAGACTCCTACTCCCCTATACATGGCTTATAGTTCAAGCAAGGTTGGACACTCAGATGTGGGATGTTCTAGCGTACACAGACTGCAGATTTCTATGACATTTAATGGGCATTCTTTCTCATTGTTGTGCTTCTTTCGGCATCTATGAAAAAATATTGCTAAAGCATCTTCTTCTTGTTTCTTTTTCAGTTTCAGAGTATCTAATTGGTTACTTATTGTGCTCAAGATGTCTGTTTTAAAGTTCTCCAACAAGTTTCCTAACTCAGTTCTGGTGACAGTTCCTGAACTTTGTTTTGTATTTCTGCTAAAAGGATCTCTTGGTCCTTTGCCTGTTTTAGCTTATCCTCTTGAGTATCTTCTACAGTAATCTGCAATTTCTGAAAAAGGTTTTTGGTGTAAATCTCCTGAACTCAACAAGTTTAAAACTTCTATGCAATCATCCCTAAGACCTTTCAAGAATACAGTTCTTACTACAGCTGGGACTGAGGTGAATAGTTTTGACTTTTGATAGTTGTATAAGAACCTTTCTAAGTAGTCTTCAAGACTTTCATCTTCTGTTTTATGCATTTTAAAATTTTCATTTTTAACATTATCCTTACAATAGTCTTGGTATTTTTGTAAAAATGTGTCTTTCATTTGATCCCAAGAAAGGATTGTATTTTCTTCTAAGCTCATGAACCATCTTAAGGATGAATCTTTCTATGTAGTAGGAAAAAGCTTAAGTTTTTGGGCATTGTCTGAGTAGTTATAGCTTCTACATAATATGTCAAACTCAAATAAAAATAAATTTGGATCTTCAATTGACATACCTCTGAAAGTGGGTAATGATGATAGTGGGATATTCTTCATGCTGACGTTTCTGGAAATATCCAAGATTGGAAACCCAAAGGTATCAGTCTCTGTAGCTGCATTTCCTTCTTCTTCTGCCATTCTACTAATGGATGGTTCAGAAACTGGATTTTCTGTGTCTCCTAAATGTTCAACAAACTCACGTTCTGCCTATCCCAATACTGATTCTTCTATTTTAGGTTCTCCTTCTGGAGCCTCGCTAGCTCCCCTTGAATTTTTTGTTGGTGGAATTTTTCTTGCACCAGTGTCAGTTGGATTAGTGGGGGGTTTGTTTTTGAATCTTTGGAGCTTACAAATCTACCCTTGTTATCTCTATATCTATGCATAAAATGGAAATTTGATTCTTTAGCTGAATTGAAATCCTAATTCTATCTAGAAGGTAAGAAGACAACCTGGCTTCGGAGAACCCCATTCTAGTGGCCACGTGGCTCTTCACTCACGTCTTAAACATTTTATCCTCCTCCCTCAAGCAGCCTTTTAAAACATTAAAATTTATGCAAACAATCTAAGCTAAAGATTACCTCCTACCGTTTGCAACTCCTCGACAACGGCGCCAAAATGTTGTGCTACTTATATGTCTAATATAATGCACTCATTAATTATCAATCCGGGATTCATAATCAACAGAGTTACAAGACACCAGTAAGAAAGGTAATTCCTAATGTCACGAGTATAGAATTAAACTAGATTACATAGGCTGGAAACAAATCAAAATAGAAAACTGCAATGTACTTTGGTTGTCTTTCACAGAGAGACTATCTATTCCATTATGGCACATGCAAGTATGAGATGGAATTGGTTTGATAGATCAACTCTGATGTCTGACCCAGAAAATTAATTATGCAATCCACACTTTACATCAATCAGCATAACATAGGTAGTTCAATAGTCAATATGTTGGTTCTGTTGTGGTTCACAATGAACTTCACTAGTTCTTCTCCAAGTAGTTTTGACTATTTCTACCAACAGCTATGATCACTCAAGGAAATCAAATTCATGAGAACAAAAAACAGAGCATATGCAAAAATAGAGCAATTAAGGATCTAAGCAATTGTAAAATGGAAAATCTTAATCTAAGATACATTGCTATCATCTAATAGAGTTAAAGCTTTAGCCAATTCACTGTCTATACTACTGAAAACAAACACTAATGTTAATCTACAAAGAGGCTGACCTTTGTTGGGCGGTGGGCCCTTGCCGCTTCAACAGGTCAGCTGCTGAAGTCTACAGGAAGCTTTCTTTTAACACACGCATTACTCTCACTCACACTTCAAAACATAAAATCAAAACTCTCTTTTAACCACTCAACTCATTCTTAATCATAGACAATTAGAATATGGAGATAAAATAACATTCCATTAATCTTCACTCAGAAATATTTTGTATTATCATACGCTACTTACATATTGATAATATGCTAACTCTCCTCCTTTTTCTACCATCCTTTCCATGGCTATTTAATAGTCTGAATCGTGAAACACAAGAAGGCGAAGTGATTTTCAAATCAATCAGTTGTTTAAGTTTTATCATTCGGTTACATCTTCACCTTCATCCTCGTGACACGAAGTGCATGAGGATGAGGCAATTAACGAATTGTTCTTATCATAACCTTGCTAAATGAATAGGCATCCATCAATTGATTTAGGCGAGATCTGGCACTTAACTTAGTGCATTAGGTTCTTCCATACCAGTATCGGATCGTAACAGGCAGATGGTACCGGATCACGACAGGGCGCAAAAGGTGGTACCGGATCATGACAAAGCGTGCCCATTGGTACCAGATCACCACAGGTAAGATTTAGTACTGGACGCATTTGGTACCAGATCAAACAACATCAATCTTGGTGCACAGGTATCGGATCATGACAGAGCTGATACAGGAACGCTAGTCATCTAGGGGTCAAAGATTCACATATGACAAATCGAGCATTAGTACATGAAATATTTAATTCCTTAACTCAATAAACCACAAAATACATGAATTAACCATACTTTACCTTATGACCTTATTATTGGCAATTGGTAGCATTCTTGTCATTCACTCAAGCTTTAGGTAGGTCCAAAAAGGTATAGGTGAAGAGTAAAATAGGGTAATGAGAATGTCAATTTCAAGTCTCAACAACAAGTTTGACCTTCTCTGAGCAAAATGATAGTGGTTCCTCCGACGAAAAAAATCATCCATGCTCCTGGTGGATGCCAATATAGCTGCAGAAAATGTTAACTGATAGAAATATTTCAATTTTGCAAAAATAATAACCATTGCTTACTAATCCATTCAAATGTATGCTCCTTGTATAGTTGATCCTTTTGAAGAACTACTTTTGGTATTATTGCCTTTGGACTAACTCCTTCATCTGCTTCCTCCTTCTTTGCAAGAGTTTGTATGACTCTCTTTCCATGTTTTGGAAGAAGATGAGAATGAACTTTCCAGCATTTCCCAATCCAATGGCCACTCATCTCACAATGAGTGCAATAGTTCATTTGCTTCTCCTTTAACAACATCTCCTTGTCATGAAGACACGAAAGGGGTTCTTTTTGTCTTGTCTCACTTCCCATGGTCGTGCTCATCTTATTTACCCAAACCTTCTTTGTTTGACACTTGGCTACATCACGGTTAGGAGATATAATGCAAAAATCATTTTTCTTACATTCAATAAAATGATTTGAATGACTTTCATACCTTTCTGAATTGTCCTTGATGTAGATCTGACAAGGACTAGGACTAGATGATTTGTCTCCTCTCTTGGAACCTGATGATGTAGAAATGGGTTTTGATGTGGCTCTTGCTTCAACTGTAATATTCCAGATATAAAAAGTATGCAAAACAAAAATAAATAGCTAGAAATGGTAGATGAATAACAATATAACCAGAACAACACCACAATGATACCAAAATGATACCAGAATAACACCAAAAAGAGCACTTTGATTACTGAGAGCAATGTTCACTTGCCTCTTTGTTGGCCCTTGACCAAGTTTTGAGGAAACCTTGGTCAATTTTGGACCACTTTTGGACTTCGACAGGCTGGCCAAAGATGGAGTTCCCAAGCGGAGCAGAGATCGCGGATCTCACCAATTTTCCGGGCTATGTGGACCCAGTAAGGGGTTCTCTAGGGTTTTTGTAATGGGTTTACGGGATGTCTGCCCATGGGTTTTACCCATGATTAGGCCTTATTGTAAGGGATTGAAAAGTATAAATAAGTAAGAATGTATTGTAGAAGAGTGGTGGGTAGTGGCTAAGTGCAAGTAGTTTTGAGTTGCTTTGTGCAACAAAATGTGTATGTATGAAGGCTTGGTGCTTAATAGAGAAGTTGGCTTGGTGCCTTTACCTAGTTTGGAAGGAGGATCTAGTGCTCAGTGCACAAATATTTTGTCCTACACGAAGCTCGACTCTGTGGCTCATTTCACAGGAGTCACTGAATGTAAGAGATTGACGAATAATAAAGAAGACGAAGCAGTTGGTGGATGTAGCCCCACTCTGGGGTGAACCATGTATATCTTGTGTCTTTGGTTTGCTTTTATGTTGTGTTATTTATGTTATGAATCTTCTTAGTGCTTTGGTTATTATGTATGATAGATAGATCTATTGATGCTTAGTGCTTTACTGGTGTTAAAGATAAATGAATGTTAGATCTAACTCAGTGGTATGTGCTAAATGGTTGAAGTGATTAATCTTTATTGTTACTACGTTGATCTATTTTTGGGTATGTTTTGCGAGGTTACTAAGGTTAGGAAACTAATGCATCTCTCTCTCTAAGTGTTACTAGAATACTCTGTGAAGTGTTGTTATCATAGATTTGTGTTCGAGCTCGGTTACAGACACCTGTGTCCTGTAACCCCCCTTGCCTCTACCTCGGGTGAGACTTCGCCTACTTCGCAGGTGTTTCTGAAAGGGCCGATAGTTAGGGTTTTATTGGTGCGTTGTTGAAGCGTTGAACCCTGGGTCTGCCCATGTGCCAACAAATGGTTCCATTTTCGAGAGCTGAAACTATGATTGTTGGGAACTAAAGTAAAGAAAAGAGAAGCTTTGTCCATAGATCTGCTGCTAAAGTGCGCAGTACTCTACTTGACTTGCGAAGCTCTATGCTAAGAAAGAAATCCAATCTGAAGAAAAGAGGTAAGATCTTAAAAGAGGTAAATCTTTGTGCTTAGATAAGAGTAAGATAAGTGAACATTTTTTATTTGAAAACATGAATTTAAGTATGTTTAATAGATTTTGTCCTAGTCTGAAGGCTAGGGTGCAGTTGCAAAAAAGAGTTGATCTGAGTAAATTTAATGGAAATGAAGAAAGACCTGTTATTCCTATGCATAGAAAGAATTTTTGGACTGATAAATAGATGCAGGAACCTAGAAAGATTTTTTGCAAATTTCATGTCCAGCACTGTGATCGTAGTGCATAGTATAAAAGAAGTTGGGGAACATACAAGAGAAAAAGAGGATTGGCATTGTTCTATAATTGCAGAAGACCGGGACATATTGCTAAGGAGTGCCCTGGCACAGGTCCTATTTGTCTTTGTTGTAAGATTGTTGGTCATGAGGTTGAGGATAGTCCAAAGATGATTCCTAAAGTTGAACGAATGAACATCGGACAAGAAAACTATGAAGGAAGTCAGGAGACTAAGGGCATGTTAGAGAATAATAAAGAGAAAGATTTAGAAAAATCTCAGACTACATTATTACAGTTGAAAGAAACGATGGATGCTCACAAAGATGTCAATTTATCAGAGATCTTGGAAGTAAAACAATGCATAAGTACAAGAATAGAAGACTTCGACATAGACTGTGTCTTGGATGAGGAAACACGAGTGAATATTATGACAAAAGACACTTGGGAAATTTTGGGAAAGCCTACTCTAGTACCTTCATTGGGAAGGATAGGTTTGTTTAAAGGAAAGATGATAACCCTATGTGGAAGAGTTACTAATGTACCTATTCTTATTCATGGAAAATTGACTGAAGAAGAATTTGAAGTTATTAAGTTTGTTGCGAATAGTGCCCCTTTCCCACTTTTTCTAGTTAAGACTTGGATTGAGAGGGATCAGATCAAAAGGGAAGCAGAGGAAGAAGATACAGAAAATAAAAAGAAAGAAATAATGGATTTCACAGCCAGAAAAATAGACCGACTAATAAAAGAACAAGATGATAAGTTGAAGCAACATAACAAAGTAAGAACGCAGAAGGGACAGAAGGCAAGAGAATTAGCTATCAAGGTTGAAAGAATGTAAGAAGGTTTGAAGGACCTATATATGTAAGAAAGAAGAATACCTACCCAGGAAGTATTAAGAGAACAGATATTAACTTCAGACCCTTTGAAGGCACATCAGCAGTGCGAAGTCACTACGCTAGGGGAAGATAAGAATAAGAATGGAAAGAGGATTCCGAAAACAGTTAGAGAGACTCAGATCACAGGGAAGAAGGAAAGGAAGATCAATAAGAAGAAAGATAAGTTGGAAAAGATGCAAGAAGCTACAAAGAACATATGGAAGACTTCTCAGACTAGAACCTCATAGGAGGCAGGTTCGTAGGATTTAAACCTCGCCGGAACAACAGGACTGCACAGAATGGGAATTCTCCCTGGCGAAGTTATAGGACCGTTGGAGGCACCCCAACCATTAGAATGACGCTTTGGAACGGTTAGAGAACTTATTTATGGGCTGATGGACCACTTTTGGATGTTGATACTGTGCCATAACAGACATATTTACATTGGTGGAGGCATCTCTTGGCCATTGGAAGAATCTGTTACGAGGCCCTGCTTATTTAACTTGTTGGTCGCTGCGTCGGGACCAATTTTCACTACCCGTGATTAACTGAGCTAGCAGAGAACTATCTAAGTTTCGAGTTGTGTTATCTAAATCTAGACCTTGCCATACATTTTTCTACCCTGCTTGTCTGTTCCTCTACCCCGACCTGCCTGTTTAAAAGTGAGAATGTCGGGCAAACCTAGTGAATTAGAGAAGTCTGTCAAGGAGGTCCTCAAGAAGCTAATGGCTGACATACCATTATTTGAAGGTGTCTAGGCATCGTCGACTAGGGGACTACAGGATTCCCCTTCGACTGGACGTTGTTCTGGTCGTGTCAACCCCGCGACTGAGCAATGAAGTAAGCATCGCAACAATCTGGCTAATGCGAAGCAGATCCTGTCGATCCTACCAGAGTACATTCCACCTTTGGTTAGCATCGTTAAGGGCCACAACATCCCATGAGATTATGAGTACACTATGTTCACCACATACATTCTGAAGGGAATATGTGTAGTCAGGATCCAGTTAGGACAGATCTTGTTGTTGAAGAACAACGACTTTAATCTAGGAGACAGGAAAAAATATGCTATGCTACCACCCCATCGCTACTTGACAAAGTCAACTGGGAAGAAGACAAACCTTGTCTCCCAGCCATGGATTAAGGGACTAGCATAGTCCACTGTGCTAAATGTGATGAAGATTCCCCATTTTCGCCACCACTAGGAGGTTAACGCTTGCGTTAAACTCCTCTTGTCGTGATATCATGGCGGATACATGTGGCTCGACTGGAGGATTACTGTGGATCTAGCGTTGATCCACTAGATTACAGGATTAAGCATAAAGGGACCTAACCCTCAACAGTTTTATCCAGGGAAGGCCTCGGACCACTCCTTGGAACAATACATCAAGGAAGCTTACGACGAAGTTGAAAAAGGAAAGAGAGGTTACAAGGTAGCCTCTATATAGGATGGTGTAGTGTGCCTCGCTTGCCAACTCATAGCTGGAAAGCTCGTAAGGAAGAACCACCCCACACAGGTCATCGGGTTCATGGTGGACCTTGCAGGAAAATGTGTGGAGGGCATGTAGATGAACTGGGCAAGCTACCTCGTCAATGAACTAGAGAAAGATTCTTGCGAAGCTCAGGATTTGGGATACGAATTCCACTTCAACTGGATGATCGTTTTGATCACATTTTTCGCCTGGAAAATGCCTGAAGGAGCCACCTTTACGGATATCGAACCATCGGAGTTGTTGGCCACTAGGTTTTCCACCTTGTGGTACACCAACGACATGATGAAGCAGTGGCAGTCCAACGTTGTTTTCCATGCATATTATCAACAATTGAAGGTTGCCATCGAGTCATTTATGTGCATGACACCGTGAGCCCTGCACCAGTACAAACCAATAGCCAAGTTCCATGTAGATCTGCATTTCATCTACTTCACTATGTGCAGAGATGAGAACAAGGAAGAGTTACAGTCATACTACAAGCTAACAGATGAATACATGGATCAGATTACAAAGGAATGGTCGGAGGAATTCCTTGTACCCATCACTAATGCATAACTCTCCGACACTGACACCATAGGAATCCCCATGGTCACCCGAGTTGAGCATGTTGGACAATCCAGTGGTATGAAGAAGAAGAAGAAGCAGGAAGAATTCCAGGATGTAGAGACCGATGAGGAGAACAATGCCTCTAAAGAAAATGGATCTGGCTCGCTAGGAGGAGGAGGAGACGAAGCAGATGCAAAAGGAGGAGGAGATGGGTAAGGAGGAGGTGAAGCTACACTGTGGGAAGACCCCCCTACTGGGACAGTCACACTGCAGAAGAGGAAGGTTTCTCCACAGAGACCTTCGGCAAGAAATAAGACACGCGCTAGTAAGCCCCAGTTAGAAGCAATGCTCACGGAGGACGATATCAGTTTAGTTCACGGAGCTATGGAGGACTCTTCTAAGGATATCTTGCAGAGATATGGAGAGAAGAAGGAAGAGCTATATGGACGAATAGAGAAGGAATTAAAGGAAGTACAACAAGTTATTCATTTGGTCCGCGCAGTACCTACTACGCCCTCCTCGTCACAGATTGTAGAATTGGGGGATGAACCAGCCCAATTGAGAAGATTGGAAGATGTGACAGAAGCTTGACTTTAGAAAGTCCAGGAAGAGAAGGAGAAGGCTACAGAAGCCTTGAAACAAGATAAATATGAAGCCTTAGAATAATGATGAGTAGCGTGGTACAGCGTAGTTGCCTAGGAAAGTGAAAGAGAAGAGTTTCAGGCGATGCTCCAACAGGAAAAATCCCAACTACAAAGAGAAAAGGAGCAGTTGCTCACAGAACGGGCCACATTCAAAGAGGTAGTGAGTAAACAATGTCATTTTGTTCTAGGCTTGGCACAGGAGGAACAGGAGTCGGTCGAGGCTCAAGTGGTGAAGCTCGCTAAGACCATCCAATAGCTTCAAGCCAGGATAATAGAGTTGGAGGCTCAAGAAGTGTCGAGCACCCCGCAGGAGGTTTATGACCAAAGGGAGGAAACCGCTAAGAACGTAGTAGGAAGGATAAGAGCCCTCGCCTCGAAGTGCAAACAACTAAGTGATATAAGTTCACAAACATACAAATTCCTCGCCAAGGACCCAAAGCTAATAAAGATGGAAGTGCAGTTACAGGAGGCACAACAATAGGAATCCTCTGTGAAGGCGCAAATAAAGTTCCTCACGACAGTTGAAAGAATGAAAAGATCCTAGGAGTAAGGCGCATTACATCAACAGATTACTGTCATCCAGGGAAGGGTAATGGAAGTCACACAGAAGCTGCAACTTGTGTAGGATGAATCCTGCAAGTTGTTTGAAGAGATTGATGGACAAGGCTCGCAATTGGACCAAGTGGTTGCAATAGTAGAACAACGCCTGGAAGGGCCTGTTACAGAACAAATGATCCAGGAGCTCGATGAGCAGGAGGCTCAGGTGAAGCAGCAAGTCAAGGCAGCTCGAGTTAAGATCGAGGCCTTCGAAGTGGCATTAACCAGAACTGAGTGACTCAGGACGAGTCACAGGTGAGTGTTGGGGGCTTGTTGGTCCTCAACCAAATTTCGAGGAAACCTTGGTCAGGTTTGGACCACTTTTGGACTTCGACAGGTTGGCCAAAGATGGAACGCCCAGGTGGAGACGAGATCACGGATCTCACCGATTTTGCGGGCTATGTGGACCCAGTAAGGGTTTATCTAGGGATTTTGTAATGGGTTTATGGGATGTCGGCCCATGGGGTTTACCCATGATTAGGCCTTATTGTAAGGGATTGAAAAGTATAAATAAGTAGGAAGGTATTGTAGAAGAGTAGTGGCTAGTAGCTAAGTGAAAGAAGTTTTGATTTGCTTTGTGCAACATAATGTGTATGTATGAAGGCTCTGTGCTCGATAGAGAAGTTGGCTTGGTGCCTTTACCTAGTTTGGAAGGAGGATCTAGTGCTTAGTGTGCAGATCTCCTATTCTACGTGAAGCTCGACTCTGTGGCTTAGTGCACAGGAATCACTGAATGTAAGATATTGACGAATAATAAAGAATACGAAGCAGTTGGTGGATGTAGCCCCACTCTCAAGTGAACCACGTATATCTTGTGTCTTTGGTTTGCTTTGTGTTGTGTTGTTTATGTTATGAATCTGCTCAGTTCTTTAGTTATTATGTATGATATATAGATCTGTTGATTCTTAGTGCTTTACTTGTGTTAAAGATAAATGAATGTTAGATCTAACTCAGTGCTATGTGCTAAATTGTTGAAGTGCTTAATCTTTATTGTTACTGCATCTATCTATATTTGGGTATGTTCTGCAAGGTTACTAAGGTTACAAAACTAATGCATCTCTCTCTCTCTAAGTGTTACTAGAATACTCTGTGAAGTGTTGTTATCACATATTTGTGTCTGAGCTTGGTTACAGACACCTGCATCCTATAACCTCCCCTGCCTCTACCTCGGGTGAGACTTCACCTGCTCCACGGGTGTTGTCGAAAGGGTCGGTAGTTAGGGTTTTGTTGGTGGGATGTTGAAGTGTTGAACCCTAGGTCTGCCCTTGTTCCAAGACTCTTTGAGGGGGAAACCTCCAACAGAGAAGATCTCTATTACAATAATATCCAAGACACAAGTTCCCATACCCTTGACTCCTATTTATACTAAATATGTCTATCAAAAGATCCATCTAGAGGAAGATCCTTCCAAAAGATAAAGCTTCTATTAGGTCTTCTTACATTGGACTTATTCTTACTTATTGCTAGGCCTTATTAATATTGACCTTTATTACATCATAATATATTATTCTACCTACGTGAGGGGTTAGGTCCCTAACATGTCCTCCCCCTTAAAAACAACCTTTTCCTTAAGGCTTCAGATGTGAAAATTGTTGCAGAATGCTAGTTGGTTTGCAAGTGGCATCTGCTGGAGTTGTATCTTTCCACTGGAATAACACTTCCTTGATGGTTCACAGATGTAGATGATGCTCACATTGGTCAAAAATTGCTTGTGGTTGTAGCCAAATGGATCCTTCTTCATCCAACTCTTGAAGGCTGGTTTGAGTTTGGCACTTAGTTCCAATCACCTTCTTTAAGCAGGAAGCATGAAAAATAGGATGGAGCTTAGAATGATTTGGAAAAGCTAACTGATAGGTCACCTGTCCCATAAGGACCATAAATTTTGGGCGCCAGTTTCTGACAATGTTAGGCCTTGAGGGAATTTTGTTGGTAAGGTTGCACTCGAAGAAACACCTGATCCCCTTCTACAAATTGACGTTCAGAGGGACCTTGATCTGCTTGTTTCTTCATTTTATTCTTTTCCATGAAAAAATTCTCTTTGAGGGTACGAAGAATAGCCTCTCGAACTGTAATCATTTGGTCAACCGCATGGACCTTCGAGACACTTGAAAAATATGAGAGAACTGAAGGTGTCGTTTGTCCATATACAGCTTCAAAAGGAGTCATGCGGGTAGTTGTATGGTATGAAGTGTTGTACCACCATTCAGCTAGTGGTAACCATTGAGCCCATTGATTTTGCCTTTCCGAGGAAAAACACCTCAAATCTGTTTCCAAAAACTTTTTGACAACTTCAGTTTGACCATCAGTCTGGGAATGATAAGTTGTGCTAAGATGCAATTGGGTGCCTTGTAGCTTGAACATTTCTTGCCAAAACTTGCTAGTGAAAGTTGGGTCACGATCAAAAACAATAGAATGCGGCATGCCATGAAGCTTGAAGACCTGATCCATGAAAAGTTGAGCCACAGTGGATGTTGTAAATGGGTGTTGAAGAGAACATAAATGAGCATACTTGGGAAGACGATCAACTACTACCATGATGACTGATTTATTTCTTGAATTAGGTAATCCTACAATAAAATCCATAGAGATATCCCGCCAAATAGCAGGGGGAATCGGAAGCGGTTTTAGTGTGCTCATACAATAATATCCAAGAAAAATTTTATCATACCCTCAACTCCTATTTATACTAAATATGTCTATCAAAATAACCATCTAGAGGAAGATCCTTCTAGAAGCGGAAGCTTCTATTAGGTCTTCTTACATTGGACTTATTCTTCCTTATTCCTAGGCCTTATTAATATTGACCTTTATTACATCGGAATATATTATTCTACCTATGTGAGGGGCTAGTTCCCTAACATCAATGAACTTTGAGAACTCTCCAATATCTTCTTGACAGTATCCCAAATTGCAAATCGTGTTCTTTGTACCACTTCTAATGGTTGAGTGATTCCTTGGCCATGAATGTCAAGTCTACCTCCTTTTTATCCCATCTTTGTGAGGAGATTCATGCCCACGTTAGTTTCATAATGAGAAAACATTGAACATGAAGAAACATCATATACCTCGATTTGAGTTTGTGCATCCATGGTAAGAGGCTCTTTGTCTTCCATTCGTTCACCATGCTGCAACTTAGCCAAGAGATCATCCTCGGCTTGCAATTCGAGTTGCAATTCTTCAATAATTCCATTGAGGACTTCTTCATGAATCTGAGACCTCTCTTGAAGCTCTTGCTTCTCTTCTTTTGCAATCTGCAAAAGCCTCCTCAACTCTGCATTTCCAGCTTGAATGTTGTGATTTATCTCTTCTAATTATTGAAGTATTTTTTCTTTCTTCGCTCCTTTTCCCATCCTACAAAGTAGTTAGCCTAGCTCTAATACCACATGATCTGAAAACGGGCGAGTACTTTACGCAAGTTTTCAATTGAGAATTGTTTTCTGACGAAGTATTTGCATAAGGATTAAAGAGCATATGAATTCATGATTAACCATGATTTTTAAACAAGAATACATAACATACATGAACTCAAAATGGAACAAGCACATGAAAAGACAAGAGAGAGACAACCAATGTTGGTAACGGAATTCATCCCTCCTGGGCTACGTCTCCGAACCTGCTTCAATTGGAATATGGATCACTTTTATTCCTTATTCAAAATATGTTGGGACCTTCTCATAAGTGATTACATAAGACATGCCTTCTCCTTCAATGAGGATTCAAGAAGACTGCTCACACTCATACCTCTCCATACATCAAGAAGGATAATACCTTACATGAATAAGTCTCTCAATGCTTGGGAGTACTAGCACTATGGCTCTCTAACTCCACTCATTAACTCTTCATTACTCTCTCCCCTTACATAGGGCTCACATAAGGTCTTATATAGTTTTCCTCACTCACTCCTAGATCCACAATAATAGGATCTAATTACAAAAGAGGAAAGAAAAGATCCATGAATGTAGGATCTCAAACTATCTTCAAGTACATAATGGGAAAAGTCTCAAAACCACCCAAAGACTCTTCATCCATGTCCTTGATTTTCTCAACCTATAATTGAGAATAATGGCAAATTGGTGTGAGGTGGTTTCTCACATAAAAACCAATTTCCAAAATCACAATTTAATGATAAATACGTGAATCTAATTTCCCTCACAAGTATTAATCATTTTACATCAATAATGAATAATAATGTATGAGTTTTTAAAAAGCTCATAAAGCATAAATAATATTCATGCACATCTCATAAAGCATAAGAATGCATGAGACCCTTTCCTCACAAAGAATTAATAACATGCATGAGAAATATAAAACTCAAAACATATAAGTTCACCATCTTCACCATTCTATAGATCAACTTGGTGAACACATTAAAGTTCTTCCATGTGTGAAAATTCATCTAGATCAATGGGTTAGAAACTATCTCCTCCATTACCTCCAGAGATGGAATCTCTTCTAATTTTTCCACAATATAAACATTGGGTGAATGAATTGGCATAATTATAGAAGGTTTTCTATTGACTACATCCTTAAAATAGTGAGCCTTAGACTAGGAGGGTACTCTAGTGTTATTTCCCACCACTTCTCCATGCAATCACAAAAGGATAGTGAGAGGTATTTTCATATGCTCTAATCAAACTAGAAAGAAAGGTCATCTAGTTGCATGCCTTAAAAAATAAGTTGTTGTTGGCTTGCAGGGATCATCTACATGTGCTCCAATTCATTCTTTATACTAGCCACATAATCATTAGATGTCGCCCACAAAAGTAATTTTTTTCCCATGAGAGACCTTGCCATAATATAAAAGTGTGCTTTAATATCAAAACCCTCTCAGAAAAGTGCCTCCCTACCATTACCATTTACGGAATTGTTTTTATCAAACACTATTTGTACAATAATGTCATCAAACTTTTGGCATGCAATCTTTGCTACCATGATATTTTTTGCAACCAAGAAAAAACATTTGGGATTTTTTTCAAACACTTAGCTTGGGGTATTTCAATGAACACTAGACTTGCATCAAAGACCATCCCTCCAAGTTTAAGAATATCATGCCTTTCATTAATTTGATTTCATGAAAGCATAATTATGGTCATTATAAGTAGGAAGACCATAATACTTTGGAACATGGAAATTTACATTTAGTAAAGTATCTTAACTCCAACAATAGTCTCCTTGATTAACTCCAACACAATATGAAACACCACATTGTTAGTAGAAACTGAATCATGCACCTTATTGATCTTGGTAAACTTTTCCTCAACCTCGACTCCTTCATGGATTAGAAGGGTAGTGTTGCCACCATCATTGACAAATAGATCAAGGCCATCACCCGGGCCCCAGTCTAGATCCCTCTTGAGACACCACTAGTATTCTTATAGTGTTTCCCCCTTATAGATGAACATTTTTGCACTTTCATGGGAAATTGCAACCATGACATGGTTGTAAGTGTATAATAGGTTACAAAAGTACCATATCACCTTGAACCCAAGGGTGATTTTGTTCTTGTTGAGCACAACAATTTGGAGTGCCATTTGGAGAAAACACATGATTAGAGCATCCTTGAAGGGATGGATGAGGCCAAAATGAACTCAATAGGCCATCAATCTAGGCATCTCAACTTCGGCTAATTTGATCTATAATATCCCAAAGTTCACATGAGAACTCGTGATTTATAGCTATTCTCAAATATCCCAAATTTGTTTAATCTCTCAATCAATTGTTGAAAAAGATACAATGTTTGATATACTTTTCTTAAATTTTCCTTTTACAATATGATATTTATTTATTTATAAGCATAAATGTTACACATATTTTTTTTCCCATGAAATACACATCTTAGGGAAACCCACCAAGCACTTTCCCTCATTCGCATATTGGTACCCAAGGTAAACCAAATTCTTCATGGCTCAAGGCCAATACAACAATATACTCATTAAGAAGTCAAATTGTCACTTATGTGAATTGATCCTAGGTGGGGAGGATAACAATCCTCTAACCCGCTTGAGCTAGATCCAATTGATATAATGTTTGTTAAGTTCCTGAATATATCTACAAATGTAACCTCAGATAGACTCTTAGTATCAACAAGAATAATCCAAACCATTCACCAAATTACTGAACATAAGAAATAGTCAAAACCCTTGAGGTAGGGTAACACCATATATTAATCCTTAAGGAAGGATAACACTCCTCAAGCAATGCTTGATACATTCACAATATTCTTCACTATGTTTCATTACATTGCTTACACTTCTTTATATAGCTCTATCTATCTCTTAGGAACCTTCTAGAGAGCCTTCTCACATTTATTACATCTAACTACCATAGTGGGCCTTTATTAATATAGTGGACCTAGTCCAACTTACATTGAATGACCACATTCTCATATATTAAATGATTTCCACTAATAATACATAACCACATTCCCATTGGGTCCCTCCCTAGGTACCCCATATTACCTCCCTAGGTATACTACAATGTTGTACATCTCATCCATATGGGATGTTATTAAAAAAAAAAATTATATTTTGCTGACTTATACCAAGTGTCTTACATCTTCCTCATCTCGGTTGTAAAATCCACCTCACCATTATTTATCTTCAATATTTTTTATTTTTTCCAAGGAAAACCTCATGGGGAAATCCTCGGGTATTTCCCTACATTTCATGGATGGTACCTAGAACATGTTAGTGTTGATGATATCACCTTACCCAATAGAGACATTGAATGAGACACGCAACAGAGGCATCGCACAAAAGGGATCAATTATAAGTCTCTTTCAGGAAGCTCAAAACACTTAACCACTCAAGTTAGCCCACTAGGCTAGCATCAATTCCTTTATATGTGTGTGTTTTAGTTTTTTACTTAGTGTTGAAGTTCAAATATTTATTGAGTGGGTTGATAAGTGGATGAACTCATCCTCCTCTACAAGTTATTTTTTTCCAAGGAGACAAAGTTCTATTTTGTTTTGCTCATTTTATTTTCGAAATTCTAGTGATCTTGGTTGTCTTATAATAGGCCAAAAACCCTAGAACAAACTTTTATTCTCAAAACTCCTATCAATCAATTGAACTTTTGAATTAAAAAAAATCATATCATATCTAAGAGAGAAATTCACCTAAAAAAGAATAAATTTATCCACTTATTAACTTACTCTATATTTATTTATTATTATATTAACTTTTTGAATACTTTTTTTTGGTTGACAAACAAGTTTAATTCTATAGACCATACTAAAGAGAATTTGTACAAAATCCACTTAGTTGTTGGCTTGCCACTAGGAAAATCAGACCAACAACAGTGGTATAAGTTAGTTGTTCATATAGTTTGATCAAGATTATGAATTCTAACTATACTAGTGAGACTATTGAATGAGTCTAGATTTATGATTGTTTTTTCCCCAGAAAAAATCCTAATT
This sequence comes from Picea abies, assembly GCA_900067695.1. Classification (NCBI taxonomy): domain Eukaryota; kingdom Viridiplantae; phylum Streptophyta; class Pinopsida; order Pinales; family Pinaceae; genus Picea; species Picea abies. The sequence continues at coordinate 4,552 of CBVK0101039329.1, read as the reverse complement.
TCATTAAGTAGATACAAAATTACATTCGTAGGTATATACTGGCTATGAGGAAATAGCCAAGTATATATTAGCTTGTAATGGAAACACTTCCATTACTGAAGTTTCAACAAAATACATCTTTGTCATACCGCCATTATCCTTCTTTTCGTTTTACCAAAAAATATCAAAATTGTAACACCCCTCCTAGCTAAGGACAACTACACAGTCAACCGGTGAAATTTTTTTTTGTTAAAGTGTGTGCGCGTGTGTAGAAGAGACAACCCCCTCGACTCTAGGTCAACACTCGAACCAACAGGACGCAAGTCAGACGAATACAATCAAGACGACCCGACCATCATAATGACAACAAGAAGAAAAACGCCCCTGAACAGGAGGCGGGCAACTATTGGCGATAGGCAAAGACAGACACCAGGGGTTAGGCACAGTACTGTCACCGACTTGAAAGAATCCGTCAGTAGAGTCGCAGTAGTGGAACTGTGCCTTTAAACAGCCCGATACTACTGATACGGCTCAGAAGGTGTCGCAAGAGTGGAACTGTGCCTTTAAACAGCCCGAGACTCTTGATATGGCACCGGATTCACTTCACCGGGTTACACACAGACATACATACTAAGCTGCTAGAAGAGTCTATATCCCGACCGACACGACAGACTACCCAACGCAACCACCAAGTACTTACAGGACCAGGGACAACAATAAGCGTGACGCACTGCATTCCTCTAATGAAGGCCATAACGAGCAACGACCTCCATACCCTAATGGTAAACCTCGACATTACACTCTCCTCATTAACTTGCCCTTCCTACCCGATTGTTACCAGACAATTCTAGAACCTAACAACATATAGCATTGCAATATCATTCATTAACATTACGCTTCAATTTAAGTTGATATCCTCTTTGCGAACTAACATTCATTAACCATATTAACATTCCATTAGTACTATTACTATTACAATTACACAAATTAATTGTCATTGCGACTCTTCCAACCTTAACATTCAATTAATGACAGTACTATTGCGTCTAGACTATCGCTTACCATTGCTTCAATTTAAGTCAATAACAACATGGCAACTAACATTCATTTAGCACTATTAAGATTCCATTAGTATATATTACTATTACGATTTCATAATTAATTGTCATTTGCAACTGTTCCAAAGTTAACATTCAATTAATAACAATACTATTGTGTCCTAACTATCACTTACCATTGCTTCAACCTAAATCAATAACAACATTGCAATTAAATTAAACTATTCATATCATTGCAATTCTACCAAAAGTAATCTTCCAAAAGTATTACTATTGCATTTAACCTAAACATTAACTTAAACCTAGCATCACCTCAATCCTCGCCTGATCTAATAACACCATTCCATGCTCATTATATTTTCCTTATTTTAAAACAAAACACTATATAGCAGCATTCACTTTAGCCTAATGTAACCGTTTCATGGCCTGTCACCCTTATAAAACAATCCAATATTTCATACAACCATTACCGAGGCATATAGCAATTATTATTGCATAAAACAAATATCCTTGCATTTAACAATACCATTCTTGTTTCACACAAATACTACTGCAGTTTTTTTGCAATTATTACCGAGGCATATAACAAGTATTATTGCCTAAAACAAATATTAATGCAATTAACCATTATCGCTACAATTAAACAATTATTACTGCGTAAAAAAAAATTATCATTGCCACTATTACTGTGTGAACACGATTATCACTGCATAACTCAATTTTTACTGCGTTCCACTAATATTAACGTCCCAGTTAACCGGATTGACAACAATTAAGAATGCTACTATTCCATATCAGCTTTAACACTAATTTAACGCCCATATTTAATTATCCCAATTGACAAGAATTAACAATGCTACTATTCAATAACAGCTTAAACAATAATTAAACAAAAAGCCAATAAACTAAGACCAGCCTCATTACTGCCAATCTTCCCTAAGCAATACCAAGGCTGTAATTTTCTCTGCACTTAGGCTTGCATTTTTAAATTGCCAAATAAAATAATAACGGCCCCACTTTTGCCACGATTTCCCTAAACAAAGTTAACACGGCAATTTGATAAGGCAGGTTATATTACAGTGTAGGTTGCCATATAATTAACAATATAACTTTGTCGGCAACAAGAGTACTCTTTGCAATTTAACAATTACTCATTAAAAACATGGCGAATAATTTTGTGGAGGGTAGTTGCGTGGAATCGGTGCAATTCAATTTTAAATATACCTATGCCATAAATGGCCATGCCAAACCGCCAACTAGCTCTCAAAACCCTAATAATGACGTCCATATCCTAACTTTACTTTTTATTTCATTTACCCTAGCGTAATGTAGAAATGCAATACGATTGATCCCTGAATCAGGCAGTCACGTCTGGGCAGCAATTAACTGGAGGTTGCCTATTACTAGTAAGGCAGTCAACAACATTAAGGCAGTGAGATTCAATACATAAGGCGAATATCACAACATCAATTCGACTGGAAAGAGAGAGAGCGATCTGAAGGTGCGCTGCTGATAGTCCTTCTAGTGGACAGAGTTCGATTGTTCACCCATAACTGACGGCAACTGATAATAAGAAATTGGACCATTCTGGACGTCTTGGCTCTGCTATTTCTTTTCAACGCCAGCTGGTAATACAGTTTAGACCTGTAGGGTTCCTAAATGGTCATGCATACTGTACAGCTCGGAAGTATACTGGCGGAACTCCAATGATATTACCATTACATTGCTTTCATACTTTTACCCTAACGGAATGTAAGAAGGGTAATAACTCAATAATCTCCCAATCTGGGCAGCAATTCGCAGAAGTGTCTAGATCCTATGCGGTTGCAAAATCGATTTGTGGATGTGTTTTACCCTTTTTTTTTGTAAGGTGGAATTGCTATGCTGGAAGCTGTCCTTTGTGAAGTCCAGCCAAGGTTTTCAAAGCCCAGTGCAGAAAGGGACAACCTCTGAAGCAAAGAAAAACCCCCAATACGAATTAAACTCCCAGGTGTCAAGGAAAATCCCGCGGCAGAAAAAAAACGCCCTTGGGTGGAAAAAGGAAAACGCCCAAAGTATCATGAGATAACCCACGGAGAAATAGATGCCCCATACCAGTTTTAACGCCCAGTTTACCAAAGGAACCACTACGGCAGAAAAAGAAAAAAAACGCCTGGGTAAAAAAAAAACGCGCAGCAAACCCATGGAGAAAAACCAACGCTCCATATGAATCACAACGCCCAGGGTACAAGGAGACACCGCTGCAGAAGGAAAACGCTAGATAAAACTGAACGCCCAGCATAAAAGAAGAAAACCCTACTGCCGAAAAACGCCCAGGTGCAGATAAAACTCAATAAAAGCAAGGAGCAAAATAAACGCCCAGCAAGGATGAGGAATGCCAAATACAATTAAAAAAAAAACACCCGATGCTCTGTAGATACGCCTAGTAACAAAAGGAATGCTCATTTCCATTAACAACTACGAAACCCTACTGCAAATAAACCGACTACTGGCATGAAAATTGAAATCCACTTGTAGAACAACACCGATTACAAAATACAAACACCATCTCAACAACTAACATGCATTCTGCTCTATTAGTTTCAGTAACATACCTTGGCCTGTCTTGTTGCAGCAATGGTTTCGATGCTCCCGCCGCTCCTTCTCCAAGCTGCTCCCGCTCCAAGCTGCTCCTTCTTGCCGACCTCAAGAGCTCACCGGTACCTCCCAGCCAAACGCTAGGGGTACTCTTCTTCCCCCTCAGCCCCCCGAGCCGCAAAGGGGCCACACACAACCAGAAAGTCCTAGCTCCTCAGCTCGCCTCAAAGGCTGAGCTACCACTCACCAAAATGAGCTGAGGCTTCCCAACTCCTACTAGTAAACCAGTCAATCTCCTCTCTGCTCTAGCAATGCCATCTCAGCCCAAAAACCAAAAGCCAAAAAGCCCCCCAAAAAAACCCCTTCTCCTCCATTCTTCCCTCCCTTTAACCCCTCAAAACCCTAATTCCTTTTTCACTTAGGTTTTCCAATTCTTTTAGTTAATTCGTTTGAAAAATCCAAATTGATTTTTTTTTTATTTTTTTTTTATTTTACCTTTTTCTTTTTTAAATCTAAGCATGTGCGCTCATTTCAATATTTAGCTATTCATTATTTATTTAATTATTTATCTTTTTATTTATGTATTTAATTATTTATCTATCCCCCTTTTCCTTTTATTAGTTTAATATTAACTTTTTATTTCCCCTTTTTCCAAGCTTAACTTATGGGTTTAGAATTGTATAAATATAAATATACCTTTGTTTATAAAACAATTATTTATTTCACAACTTCTTTATAACTCACATGCTTAAACTTAATTTGGTTATAAAATGGGTTTATAATATAAACCTACATGTATTTATGTTTTTATTCCTTTTATTTTATTATTAGGAAGTAAGTATTCCTTATTAAATTTATCACTAATGTGTCTGCATTTTTCAGGATTACAGAGAGAGATTTAGGCGATGGCGAAACAGCATAGGGGAAGGGTAAGAGTT
>CBVK0101039328.1:0-12419 GCA_900067695.1 Picea abies | reverse complement strand
CAGTTACATTATTTCAACAACAACTGTGGCAGGGTTGTGTGCTCCTACTGGGCGTGGGGTTTCTCTGTTCTTCCCATCATCTAATTACTTCTTTTTTCTTCCTATCTGCCATGATTATCCCCTCTAAAATATCCCATTTGCTCCAATGGGGATTTCTATAGGCTTCATATTGTGGGAAGGTTATTATAGCCTTAGTTTCCTCGCCAAGGTCGTGATACATGATCTCCAAACATGATATCTCAAGGCACATCCTATCCATTTCCTCCCAACTATCCATAAAGACCCCTCAGGTTTGCAGGATTTAAGCTTTGATACCACTGTAATGATCCTAATCCATTATGCAAGGATCATCACGGTTTTGGTGTCTTTTTAAAACCTTTTCTAGTTGTGGTATTTCATCAAACAGTTTGATGATCTATTGGTTTACTTGTGTTTACTTGCTGAATGGCCTCTTGATTTCGGCCTTAGGGTTTATTGATGTGTTTATATGTGTGTATGCATCAAATAACAGAAAGAGACAACCATGGAACATACCTCAACCATATGCAATATGATAGACAAGCCAAAATATCTCAATTACTTTATTCATAACATAGAGAAACCTGCTACAATGAAGATGCTGATCTAGAATGCTCAACAGATGGCCAAGAAGATAGACAATAGAGCTACTACAAAATTCTCCTGACAATACAAAATAAGCCTCCAAAGGATGGATAAGAGATGAAGACCAATGCCAAGTGCCAAACCCCTCAAGCTGGAAGATGCCACTCCCTGCTGCAGTGCTGAAGCTCCTCAATATTTCGGCCCTGCTGTCAAATACGTCCAATCACCCCAAGAAAGATTCCAATTGATAGATCGACCAACTACAAGGACAACCCAGGTGTCCAAATCTCCAAATCCACTCTCAAACCCTGTAGATATGAAACTGCTCCACTGAATGGTGCGCCCCATTGGATGACTAAAACCCTAGATAATTCGGCCCTAATGAAGGAGGCCTCCAAATGCTCTGAAACTCCCCAGGAATATAGATCGGGACACTACAAGTCACTAGGTGAAGTCTCAGGGTCAGATCTAAAGTGTAACCCCTCCAAACTGACTAGATCTGAATCTAAAAAATGCTCTCCTCTTCAATTCGTCCCACTGCTCTAAGAAACAATCTGAGCCATTAAACTCTCTCAAAAAGCACTAGGAATGACGGTGAAGACCTTGCAAGAAGAACCCAGGGGAGAAAATCTCCAAAATCCCTGTCAATCACCTGCAATGTATCTCTCTCCAAGAATGGTGTGCCCCCCTTGCTGGAAACCCCCACCTGGTGCACCCTCTCTCTATCTGCACAAGTAACTGATGCAGAATCCTCCTGCAACTAAGTAGATCTGGAACTAGAATGGTGTGGGAGCATATTGCATCTCCGAGACCAATCTTGGGACAAGCTAGGTGGAATCTTTCACCACTGAACCATCCTCTAGGCTTTGTTAAGTCAAAAACCTCAAAACCCCAAATGCTGGGCTTACTAGCTAGAAGCCATAAATCAAAGATAATCAGGCTTACTAGCTAGAAGCCATAAATCAAAGATAATCATACATGAATCCTGAGAAGAGGCCCTTTCCTTTCCTTTATACTTTTGGCTCACCTTTTCCCTCCAAATTGACTTTCATTTTATTAATAATTAATTAATTAATTAAATCACTTTAATTAATTAATTAACCTTTTTATCTTTGGAAATCTCCTTATCTCTCCTTGTGGCTTCCCTGGCCACTGAAAGTCACTTCTAGACATTCCATCCTGTAGTGTTGCTCCTCTAGATTCCAATGAGCTATTATACTGAGAGGTTCCTCCAAGTAATGTGCCCAAAATGACCTCTTCAGTGGTTTCAATTAACTTATAGCTCAAAATAGTCAAAATCATGGAAATTGTCGGAATGCAACGAAACCAAAGCCAACCTGTGCAGAATGGCTTATAACGATGGAATATGATGATCAATGTAAGATGGACCCCACAATGCCTCTCAAATACCCTTGTACTCGCTATAGCATCCATCTGGCTACTCTGGTCAACATAAATCTCTGCACTGTGACGATGTCCCAAAGTGGGGACATTGCACCATATCTAAGACCCCTTTGCTTCCTGCACTTTCAACTTCAATCGGCCAAACAACTTGTTAGATTTTCCATGCATATACATTTTATTGCACCTTTAGAACATCGTCACAACAATTTCAGAATTGTGCATCCTTAACAATTAAATTACTTTCTGAAAAGGGAAATACCATTCCTTGCAGTTTGGCTCAGCAAACAATCGGTCTTTCTTATGGACTTACAACACTGCCATATCCAAGACTCTTTGCTTCCTGCAATTCATTCTTTACACACCCAAACAATTGTTAGTTTCATCTCAACATACCAAACTTCTCAAAGCGTAATTCAACATTTTAAAAGGGTTTTAACAATTGTGTCGATATCCATGGTCACATTCATACCCAATGCATCCTTGCATTGTTTTTCAGGTTCGTCACACTTTATGACCGGTTCTTGGCCATGGGGTGTTGGAATTTAACCAACCTTTTCCTCATATGGTTTATTTGTTTTCTTTCATTCTTACAGTAGGACCATACTATCAGCTATAGGCCGATCATGATCCCAAATCAATACACATGAACTCAAAATTTTCACATGAATGCCTTTAAGCATTCCTTGATTGTCAATGCATTCATGACATATTAATTCATGAATTCTTCCAAGGGTTACAAACAATGTTTACTACTAGAGGTTCATACCTCCATTATTCATGTTCTCCTTCCCGAAGGGGTTCTTACCAAATCCCTTCATACCTTGTGCCACACAGGCGTGAATATCTTTATATCGGTTCTTGGCTGCTAGCACCCTCTTTCTTATTTTTACCTCATCGACAATGCTTTATTGGGGCTTTTACAGTCCTATCAATAATCTTTCACTCCCAGCCTTCTCCTGGTCATTCTCCATTTGAGGTTTCCCATCATTTGCATTTGTCTTCCTCAATAGCTCCAATTTATTTCTATACACAATATGCATCATCATAGACACAATTACATTAGTCATAATGTTAAACCAAATGCATGTATCATAACATTCAGGTTCATAATCATCCTCAAATGTTTCCATAAGTGAAACACAACAGTTCTCAATCGTTTTCACAGTATTGCAACCATCATTACTATGGTGTCAAAACATTTTCGTTCATCAATGTACTAGCTTTCTCATCCCATAGAAAACATAATGCTTAGCAAGGAAAGAATTGAGGGCTCTCTCTTTCTTCAAATTCTTTCTACATTGCCTGGGGATTTTCAACCCAGTTGAATTATCTCTAAGGTATCACTACCTTTTCTTAATCACAACTTCAACCAAGCCTTATCAATTACACGTGCTCATTTATTCATTTAATCATACTCAGGGGGTTTACTTTCCTCTTACCAACTATATCGGTTTCCACAACTGCTCTTTTTCTGAGCAGCCTTGGTTAGGCCTCACCCTAACCCTTTTTGGGATACCACAACATGCTTTAATAGTAACTCTTTGCTCATAATGAATCATGAACATGTGCATTCTACACACTTCCATTCGGTTATCAGAATGGGCAATATTCAATTGTTAGTCTTCTATTAATTTCATGATTCTTTCAAAATGTAATTCAGGATTCTTATATATGGACAGGCCTTGCAGTCTATTGTCCAACCTTCAACAATTATTAGGGTTGTGACTCTGTTCCTCTGATAGAGTCCTTATACGGTTCCTCCACCGGGAACTCCTTCGGCATGCAACTTCCTTGTTGCATATCCATCACTATTGTGATGGCCTCAACCTTGAGTTAGCTTCTAGTTTCTTTTACTAAACATTCCCCTTAAGGAATATAAACCTGTGTCTTTACTGTTAAGATCAGTCAATTCAAATTCCTTCTCATGTGATGCTCAAAGGCGAAATCATTTGTCTCTTATTATGACAAGAGAGCATCTTTGCTCATTTACCCTTTCATCTAATTATATTGGCACTTCCTGAGGAAATGGAATACATTCCCCTTAGGCTATTATTTGGAACAGAACTTTCATGACTCCCTGGAATGGAGTCAGCTATGCCTCCATAGTATTCCTTCAATCTTGGCAAAAGCAATACTTTCTTTATATTTCGCTCATCGAGAAAAACCATTATCGTGCCTATAACTATGCTCTTACATCATACGTGTGCATTACTTTGCACATTTAGTATCATTCATACCTTACTGTTATTAATATTAGGCTTCCTATTATGAAGATTCACACTGCATTCAACTCATGCGTATTCATCATACTAGCTCATGCCTTCTCCTCACGCGACCATCGACGGTGACCATGATCCGAACTAAAAGGCGCTTCGTGTTTCGCGATTTCGGGATTCATGTTTGCAAGGAAATCTGGTTCTTCGATCCCCGAAATCCAAAAACCCGAAAGACTGAAGCTAAGGTTTTCTCGGCTCTTTTATTCACATGACCCTTCACTTGGAACCTAGGGTCAACTCCCAGACACGCATCGGGATCCCGTGTTTCGATGAATCCATGGACAACACTCCACTGTTTCCCAAACTTCTGATCCATGTGGGTCCGACAACCTGGATTCCACAGTACAAATCTCTCTGCTATTCAACGGTCCTGATCAAATCCCGGCTTTCCAACTGTCGGGATTTTGGCGGAGTCCTTACCCCTTAAATCTCAATCCCCGAAATTGCGAAATTCTCTTCTGGATGATCAATGGTCCAGATCGCTCCTTGATCAACGACTATGATCTTTTCGCGAATTTCTCACTGCTTCTTTCAAGCCCATTGGTTTTGCGAAATTCTGGTATCTCCTCGCAACTAACCAGTGCGCTACTTCTCTAAGATCGAACAACTCGAAGCATTTCGGTTCTTTCTGAATGGATCTTGACTCTCGATCCTATCCAATCTTCAAAACTCTTTTCTGAAGGATTTCTCCCGCTCAATCCTCCATACTTGTTTTTTTTTTCGAAACTTCAGTTTTTTGCGCTTCACCTTTGAATGCTTCAACTCTTCAAAACTTAGAAACTTTTTCTAAGGGTTTCCTCTTCAAGACTTAAAACCACTATTCCCCTAGTATACTTCGCGCTCAACCTTTGAAGTTTTCAAACTTTAACACAAGCTTGAGTCTATATGCATGTTCGGCATACCAAATTTGCCCGCTATCTCTTCTGAGCTTTTAAGTTACTTACAGGACTAATCTCATAGTCATAACTCATACGGATGTTACCCTTTCTTTATGGGAAAAACCAACAAGGGTCACTCTTGGGAATTAGCAAAAGTCCCAAAGGACTCCTCTTAATCTTGCTCAAACAGATTATCCTTGTTGTTGATCCTAACCATTATAGGTAAGGTAATTTGACCCTACATATTTTCATCAACCCTCTCAAGCGTGAGGAGTTATATGCTTAGGGTTTAGTCTTTTAATAATGCAGTAATTACGACTTTCTAAGGATCCTACCAGTCCTTACTAGATTTCTCAAATCATGAAGGAGTTCTTCATTTGGATCTTAATTCTTACCCAACCAGCCATCTCAATTGCAAGAGACTCTACCTGCTTTAGTAGGTAGCCATCGTCACACTTGTAATAGGACAACTCACAGTTCATGTCCCTTTTCTAGCTCATGCCACTCCATAGAACAATTTATTCCACCTATGTTATTCACACTCAGGTCTTATCAATAATATTGATTGGTGCATCCTTACTTCTATAAGAGTGGTTACCATTTTAACAGAGGAGTTAAAGAAATTCCCAAATTACAATTTCATTCTGCGGTCCTTCTTCTTAAAGAGAAAATGCAGATAACAATATCTCTTTATGCGGCTTGTACATGAGCCCAAGCAGGCCAAGCATTGTAACCATGATCTGATACCAATTTGTCACATACCTATTACGACATAATAGGTTTTTCACCTTTTTCTCAAGGGACACAATCCCCGAAGTCCTACGGGGGCCTAGCGTAGGCTAGCTCTTCCCTTGTCCACCTCCATGTGATCATTGGTTACAACCACATGCCAAACAAACTAGGTGCCTTTTCACATTTCACGACTCAGCGATATAGGTGCATCAAGTCTTTTAACTCTGCAAACCCTGAAGCCCGAAATCTCACCTTCAAGGAGATTGATGGCTGCGAGTCTCCCCCTGCTCCGACGGTCCTGGCCGTATCAGGATTTTGGTAACCAGGAGTTCATAAAGCAAGAGAGTTGAGTCTTTCAACTCTTCAAACCCCGAAATCCGAAATGGGCTAAGGTACTTGGCTCCACCCTTGTCTCAGTGTCATGTGACCTCCGGCTAGGATGCAAGTCTCAGTGCCTATCTCTTTCGGGTTTCACAACTTCGCAATTCCCGTTGCAAGTGTTCCTTACCTTTTGGAATGCCAAACCATGAAATGCGATATATGTCAACAGGGTGTTGACTCCTTCCCTGTGACGAGAACACGCCACCTATCACCTCCACGTGACCCTTGTTATGGGATGTACCACTTGTCATCCATGTGGCTCCTACATCTGGGATGTGCCACCTATCCTCCCAAGCCGTCAGCTTTCGAGACTCAAGAGAACAATGAACTTCCATCCCCTTCTCTCTACAAACCCCGAATTTCGATACACGGGTTCTTGTATGAGATCCAATGATCCCCGGTGGTTTGGATCCAATAGTCCAGATTCTTTCAGAGTTTTCCCCAAACTCGGGCCGCTCACTATGTGTCTCCTCCAATGGACGGTCCAGACCCTTTCAAGACTCCTCCTTTCTACCACAGAGTGCGTTAGGGTTTCAGGCACCAGGATTTCACGACTTGCGAAAACGACGGATCTTGCCCTTGGGTTTCTTGGGTGCCGAAATGCCGAAACCTATTCACTCTATACTGATTCGGGGTTTCGCATACCGGGCTTTCGTGATTTGCGAAGACAAGGGGTCTTTCCCTTGGGTTTCCCAGGTGTTGAAACATTGACTGACAACCAAGTGTCCTCTGCAAATGGACGGTCCAGGTAACTCCCCTGGATCTTGGGATCTACGGTCCCGATTCCTTCACTATTTGCGAAGGCCAAAAAGGGGTCGAGGCATTAACACCTACGTTCCTTCCTCCAATCTAGCGGTCATGACAGACCTCAGATCCTCTAAAAGGATCTTGTCCATTCATCTAGCAAACGAAAGTTGTACTCTCTTTCAATATTTGAAACTCGCTATCCTTCCTGAACTTTGTCAACTATGAAGGACTTGAGAGCGTTGTGCTCTTTCTCCTAGACTTTACTCTTAGAAGAGTGTTCAGCACAACTATTGTGCTCCTTCATCAAGGGGTTCTGGGGTTCTATTTGATCGCAGAGAGCTTGTGCATAATCAACACTACCTCTCATGAACTTAACGAACTCCGTCCTCCAAGGGACTCATAACGACTAGGCGAGTAAACCATAATACATGCAACTACGTCTAAGATCGACGAGCTCACAGTTCGTGGCTCTAGCTTAAGACACTACATACCTCCAGAATTTATGGGAACAAGTCATTTCCGAACCCTATAATTCATTTCTTGCCTAATTATACGACTCAACAGAAAATAGAAGGGATACAGTATATCCATTAAGCATTCATTCACATTCCTGAAAGCAAGCACAACATACCAATTCATACACCGTTACAACTAAATTACACAGGGTCAGAATTCACTTATCTATTATAGGTTGCCACCAACCAACTAACTGCGGGTGTTCATCCTTCCACCTGACCATAGGCTCAGAGGCATTCAATATTATCACTCTAGCCACTCCCATGGCAGGCCATGATATCACCAGGGAACTCTCACTCTTCTCGAGGGTTCTCTCTCTGTTTTCAGTTTCTGTTCGAGTCCTGTTTTCTGCAACTCGGAGCTTTCTTGCTCGCTTGTGGCCTCGATGAGGTTTCTTAGATGCCCTTCGGCATCAAGCTCGCGACCTTCTGTTCGTGATTCACCGGAGAGGTTCGCGCCTCTCCCTTGCGAGCTCCCGTTCTCGTCTAGTGTCTGGTGTCGCTCCTCTCTTGCTGCCTTTGTGTGTATAATTGTCACCTTCCTTCTGTCGGAAGGATGCTTAGGTCTGCTTGGTCTGTCAGACCCTGCGGTACTTAAGGATGACTTCCTACAGCTAGACCATGCTCCCATTCATGGGGGTGGTTGGTAGTTCAACCAATGGTCCTTGCCTCATTAACTGATTTCTCTCCCCTAGTGATATCATGGCCAGTACTTTCAAGGCTTCACCCCCACGGTCATTTATTGACAACTCAAACAATAATACATTTACATTGTCCTCATGCATTAGCATGGTAATTCCTATTTTATGATTAATTACAAATTGGGGGAAATAGGGTGTTACACCGGTGGCCACATCTTCAAGATAAATCTTGTGAGTTTGTTCTAATTGCACCAGTTCTGATTTATAGAGTAATAAAAATCAGGTTGACTCTTACATATGTTGTGAGTTGGCCTCTATTGTTTATAGTTAAATTGTTGTTATATATAAACTGTATGGACTGCAACTTCTTGTGAAACCATTTTTACCAGCACATCCATAAACCATTACAGTAGTGAACTGTTTGACAAAGTATTTATGCAACAAGTTAAGTAAATGTCCTTAAAAAAATAAAAAAATTCTAAGGGGATTGGAACCGAGATTAACATTGGGGGGTCGACTTCATCACTTCTGGGATGAAAATCCCACATATTGTCTTAGTTTACATAGTTGTTTTCATCTGGGTTTCCCTCATTGGATGCTTGTATATGCTGTTGGGGAGGTCAAAGGCAGTGATAAACACCCACAGAAGCATCACATGCTGATTGACTACACAATATTGTTGGGCACAATTTCAGTGTTCATAGGCCTATATACTCAGTTTTGAGCTACTATATTAGACTACCACCAACAAAACTTAATATATCATCAATTTCACTAAGGAAACAACTTGAGGCACCACTCAGTTCGTGAACTAAGGAGAGCGATAAGGAGGTTTTTGATAGTGGAAAGACATCTACAACCTAAGTGTTTGACGAAATTCAACACCCATAATTACCCACTGTTGCTACAACAGTGAGGGAAAAATTTCATTAGTAGTACAAATTCTATATCAACAACTTAGGAAGTATATTACATAATTGGATTTGAGAAAGATGAAAACCCCTAAAAACTTAAAGAAAAACTTGTGCAGCTCATGGAAGAGTATCAAAAAAATTTAACAACCTTGTTAGAACATCCATAGTGGTTCAGGGAGGTGGTAACAGGATCCAAAACCATTGATGAAGCAAAAACATCACATTAGGATGACAACTTGGGAAAACCTCAGGTTGACTGTTTGGAGCATCTAGCCATGATACGGATGTGTACATGGAAGATGACCGAGCGATAGACTTTGATGAGATCTTTGACGCTAGTTTGTTGATGGAGATTGTCACTAGTATCAAAGAGGAGGGGGCAACATTTGGTTCCATCGAGGATGACTATGAGGGGGATGACACAACAACATCCATTGCAACATTGGCATTGGTCGGTGGAGCCCAGGACACTAGCACTAGTGATGGTCAAGATAACACATGTGTTGGGATTGCTGGCGAGGATGGAGTCGAGTTAGCACCTATGTACGAGGAGGAGACATCTCCAATCCCTGCTTATGATTTCTACTATGAGGATGAGGGGAGCACTCTTACAGATGATAGCTAATGTCAGTTGGAAGCGATAGGGCATAGGCCTTTCACACTATACAATTTGGAGGATTGCCTGTTTGTGATAGAGGATCAGGTTACACATGTGTTGACCAGAACCGATGGAGCCCGTAGTTTCATTGAGGAGATTTTGTGGAGAGCCTAGATGGAGGAGCGACACACTGAGATAGTAGGTGGAGTCACTAGTGCCCAATTGCACATCATCATGGAGGAACTGGAACAATTGAAGTCATATTACTTGCAACTATTTATGGATAGGGACCTTCCTCTCAAGTTTGCAAAGGACAAGGATCGAGAGGTTGAAGAGCTACATTATCAGTTGAGCATGGCACACTCTTCACCACCTATAGCAGGGACTCCATCATCTTTGGCAACAGTGACACAGGAGGGCATGTGTGCCACGCATATTGAGAGGGAGGAGCATTTCGAGTTGCAAGTACTCGAGGAGAGTTTGGATTGCACTTTGAGTTAGCATTGCAGGGATCAGGGGCCCTTTCTTTTGGAGAGGTCATTAGAGGTTTTGAGCTTAGCTGCAGAGGAGATAGTTGAGCACATTCCTTTTGGACCATGCCGCAAGGAAATGTACCCATACTTGGATTGCATGGACAAATACATGACGTATATGGACACACTCTGGGATATAGGTTTAGTCATCATTAGCAGAGTGTTCAGTCTAGTAGCATATACATGATATAGGATGGTACATGAGGACACTGTGGTGTGCAACAGTATACAGAAGCCCTCATTGACACATGGTGGTGTTCACTGGAGCTTTGGGGCGTTTCCTCCAGAGAGACCTCCCGACCGAGTCCTTGATTTTATCATTGGGATGGGGGACAATCGTGGATTGATGGACATTGAGATGCCTTGGTTGTGTAGGGTCCACGATAGAAAGTGTCAGGAGTGGAGAGTGCAGTCAGAGTGTGATGAGCAGGTGATTATGATTAGAGTAGTGTAACATTAGCATGGTGGCATCTCTTTGAGATTGGTATGGGACCCTGGGATTGCAATTGTTGACAGCTTGACAACCGACACCAATGGGATTTCTAGTTTACGTAAGTTTGGTTGTTGGGAGGAGGGTCTTCCGAGGAGTTGATCGAGTTCATACAACTTCTGATTGCTTGGATGATCAGGGATAGTCAGGCAGGATCTTGTGACAACACCTCATAGATTCACGCTATGAGCAAAGGATACTCCACCTTCTCCAGGATGGTTTGGGACCCTAGTATCATTTTCAGATAGATTCAGTCGATGGAGCACCATATTATGATATCATTGCTTGAGGAAAATCAATATTGGGGCAGGAGGATTTGTAATGTCCCTTTTTTGGAAAAAATAAATATTTAATTAATTATTTCATTATGTTGCCTAAAGTTAAATTTGGCAACTAATATTTAATTAATTATTATTTAATTTTAAGTGACTTAATCAAAATAACCTTATAAAGTCACTTGATTAAATAAAGTGCTCTTCTAGAAGATTTGAGAAAGTTGGGTTAGATCTCTCTAGAAAGATCCACATAACCTTTAAAAGGAAAAGAGAACAAGTCATTTGGGAAGATTGGATTTTGGATCATTTTCTTGTGGAGTGCTCAGTGAGCCAAGGTTTTCGTTAGGGTTTTGGCAAAACCCTTTCATTGAAGTTTGGCTTCGACGGTGAGACTATCCACCCTAGTTAAACAAAGAGGGGAATCCATCTAGGGTTTCCATTGGAGCTTCAATCTAGTTTAACTTTAGTCTCGTTTCATCTTGGTATTCTGTTTGGAGAGATCAAACACTGTTCTAGGTTATGTTTTTTATTATTGATGTATTTTAGCTGCCATAACAACTATTTCTCCTTATAAAGTTGTATTCAATGATCTCGTAATAATAAAATGCTCCTGTTATATCTTCCATTTATGTGTGCTTTGATGTGTATATGATATGTTTAAAGAAATTACAAGGGTTTGTAGCAAAGTTAATGCCCTAATTTTGTTTACAAATTAAAACCCTAGTTTTCTCATAAGCGGGATCTTACAAACTATTTAGTGGTCTCCCTTCGCTTTACTTCACAATTTGGTGAAAGAATCATAAGTCTACCAAAGAATTTCTTTGCATCCATTATGTATCCACATCATTTTAAATAATGTAGAGAATTATTCAATTTCTCTTCCTATAATATGACCATTGATGGTTTTTCAATTTACTAAGAATTTCAATGCATTTATTTTATCATGGCTTTCCTTTACCCTACAATGATAACATATTCATAGCTTTTTAGGTTTATATGTTTTCTCCTAGGTAAATGCCTCATTGATTATTGCTTGAAATTCTAATGCCTTATTCTTAATTGCCTCGTCCCTCGCTTCTTTTGTTGGTTTCCTTCTTGAGCCTTTCTTCACATGCCTTTCCTCTTGAGATGGGTGGCCATTACTCATCGCATGAAGGTGAGAAATTGGTGGTTTCTAATGGGAGGGATATTTCCACAATGCACTTCTATTTCACAATTACAAGTTGCTTCAAATTTCTAATCACCACTTCTTGCACCCAGGGACTTTTTATCCTTGGAGACTCTTGTCTTGCCTCTTTGTCATTATGAAGAGAAAAATATTTAACATTTCAATTAGTTGTGGGGTTTCTATGGCCCTTGCTATTGTGTTTTTGGTGACTATCTTGAAGCATCCATCTTCTTGAGTAGCCTTGTGAGAGGTTGGGGGGGGGGG
>CBVK0101039325.1:0-22481 GCA_900067695.1 Picea abies | reverse complement strand
ATGCCATGTTTTCTCCCCATACTTGATACCTAAAATACATTATTCATGTTCATTGGGTGTTGTGTCCATGGACTACCCTATGTAACGTGGGAATAATAATAGGGAATAATAAATTTCTAGCTTTTCTTAAGTTCTCAAACCACAAAGACTATACAATTTGTTTAAATCCATAATGGGGTTTAAGGAAAACTTAACAATTATGCACATTGAGATGTTCTTTCTACTTTATACTAGGAAATTTATTTATTTAACAAGATTTTTTTTACTTTCAATTATTCTATCTTTTTAAAGTGAATATTGAAATATGTGTTTTTTTATTAATATTTTTTAAATATATATGTCAATAGATAAGAAATTACACATCTCTCTTATGAAAAAAAGCTTTCATTACAATCAAATTAATTTAATCTAATGTTTTTTCACTTTCAAAGACTTCTTTTTGTATACATCTCTCCAATCCAATAGTTAAAATGTTTTAACCATAATAATATTTTTAATATATATATATATACAAATAACCTTGAGGATTATTTGAATTGGTATAGAATTAACTTGCTTATTGTTGCTTATCTCTCTAGTGGCCTATCAGAATCTAGAGTTTGCCAAACTTACCAACTATTTTTATTTTTATTTTTATGTTTTTATATATATTTTAATAAAAATTCCTCTCCACCCGGAAATTCCTTGAAGAGCCTTCAGCTATTCAGCTTCTGTCAGTTTCATGAGCTTACTATTAGTCTCGTGCATCTCGTTGAACTCCTGCCATCGCATATATGGATATACCGGTACGAAGTATCGATGCCATGATATGGTGGTGAGCCCACGTGAGCCCACCCGAGCAGAAATGACACGAAAGTTGCACTCTGAGCTGGCTAAGATATCATAGACAAATACTTTGCAAAACATCTAGATGCAGGCACAGTTAGCCCACCCGAGAAGATTCTCCGACAGAAATGACACGAAAGTTGCCATGGTACAATGAGATGAATTGACGTTGAAACTCATCCGTTGTGTATTTAATCTATACTATTTATCTCAGTGTTAATTTTAATTTTATATTAAATCTAATAAAAAATCTTGCCTCTCCCTCAAAATTATGTGCATAGGAGTCGTAACCCTCTCTTATGCCACACGAATGAACAACAGAGGCGCCCCTCTTCTGTCCATGTACGGAGGCTAGAAAAAATGATGACAGTATCAGACGAGGGAGGCTGACAGATACATGTTGACATATATGAAAGAACCCTGAAAGCTCTTCCGAGGGGTGTATAACGTTTGTAGACGGAAGGAGGTTGCCAGAAGAGTCGGCAGTCTATGTGAGTAATGTTTGAAGGATGGGTTATCCTGAGCATGGGAGTGATGTGTTTTTGAAGATGTCAGATTTCCAAATAAAAGGCATCGGAGCAGATTGCCAGCGAAGGAAGATTATTAACAATATAACCCCGTTTAACAAATTGGCTGTTTTTATGGGTGATTATAATATCGACCTTATTTAACAAATTGTTTTTTTAAAAGGGTTACTGAGCAGCTTACTTCGTATAAATCATGATGTCAAAACTTGAGGGCAAGTATGGTAGTGTCAGACCAGTCGGATTGAGAATCATAACAATCTTACAAAATGATATATTCATATGAATAATCATATCGTATAACATCTTATTCGTATCATATAACATCTTATTGACTGAAAAAAGCAAAGCCTTCGAATCTTTTGCTAACTCGTAGTTAAGACCTAAGTTTCAAGCCTTGAAAAGTTTGCATAACTGATAGAATTGCCAGTGTAAAATTTCATGTCAAAGGTTGAGGGAAAATCTGGTGTTGTCGGAGCGGTCGGATTGATTCATCATAGCAAATCTACAAAATCGTATGATTTGGTGATGACGTGGATGTTAAAGATGGATAAAAAAATGTCTCTATGCTGTAAAATTATCACTCATGGTATGATATTCCTAATATTGTAGCATAAATTTTATGTTACAGAGAGAGCATGACCTCATAACTTACCAAGCTCTGATCATGTCTGCCGTCATCGGTGTGGAAAACAAGCACGATTCCACTACAATGAATGTATATGATTTTATGACCGGAGAGGAAGATATGGTTAATAATGGCTGATGGCGGTACAGATCGATTAGCTAGAAATCGTACCGGTGGATGATCGGTTGATGCAAAAGAAAGTGAGAACATTCATGCATGCATTTGCAGCTTGGCATCTCTGTTATGTTCGAAGACTCTATAAATACCACAAGAGAACCGAGCTATGAGTGTGAATCGTAGTCTGTTTGCCGGGATAGTGAGGAATCTTGGTAATTAATGAGTTGAGTTGACGTCGAGGACGAGAAGAGAGAAAGCCAGCCTGCCAACCAGTAATTAAAGTTAATATGTTGTTTGTATCGTGATCTGTTGCTATATAATCCCGCTGGTGGCCAAATAGACTATTTAGTCTGAACATTTAATGTATGTAAAATGAAATAGTTCTCATCAAAGCTAAGCAATTTTAAAGTCCTGTTGGATAAACATTGAAGTCATGCAGCCGTGCAATGTAAAATAATCTCGTTAAATCTATGCGGATTTCAGAGTTAGAGAGAGTAAGGTAATTCTTTTCAAATCTATAGAAGGAAGTGAGAAGTTTATAGCTGAACCAAATCTATAGAAGGAAGTGAGAAGTTTATAGCTGAACCAAATCTTTTCAAATCTATGAAAATGTTTATATCTAATTTATTTTCAAATCTGTGAAAATGTTTATATCTAATTTATTTTATTTTAGATTAAATTTTAATATAAACATCTAAAACAAAAATCCAAACTATAAATAATTTATTTTCAAAGCTATGTAGAGTAATAATAGTTTATTAGTAAACCATGCAACTGGACCATTAAAATATTTTTTGTTAAATTTATACACTTTCAAAGTTATATAAATATTAATTAGCACAATTACATTATAAAAGTGGTTGATATTAGACCATAAAAAACTTATACAACAAAATATAACCAAATCAATCATATAATTATTAAAACCAATATTTATACAACATATACATTTCTTTATCTATCTACTCTTCAAATATTTCATATTAAAAAATAAGATCATGATTCAAAATTACACACTACATCCTTCATTAACATATAAATTTCCTTACATATCTACTCTTCAAATATTCTATACTAAAGAGTGCCGTCATGATTCAAAATTACACACCACATCCTTCATTATCCCTAAATAAACGATTGTCATAAATTCCATTTCCTTACATATCTACTCTTCAAATATTCTATACTAAAGAGTGCCGTCATGATTCAAAATTACACACCACATCCTTCATTATACGATTGTCATAAATTCAATTCAAACATTATTAGTTTAAAAACCTTACAATAAATCACACCATATACCATTCACTTTCACAAAGATCTCTTCAAAATCCAATACAAAAAATAATGTACAATCATTCTAAGAAATAAAATACCCCATTGAATTATGTTGGAAAATATTTATATCTTATGGTCGATAACCAATTGATAAATACATGCTATGTATATCTTTTAAACTACTAATACTCTCAAACCATCCTACAAATAATAATAAAAAATCTATGTGATTCAAAACAAGAAATGACTATCACCTATTTTAAAAGGTTACAACACTTTTTGTTCAAAGAAATTCATAAATAATCCTTTATCTAATTTTTTTTTATTAATTCAAGAACCACAAAGAGATATCTTTATTTCCTAAAGAAGTAATAAATCCTTGTAGCCTCTTAGAAATAAAATAGGCTAGTTCTACTAGAAATAAGAACACCCTCAACCAGATTCATAAAACATTTCACAGGCCATAGATATATAACAGAAAATATTAGCCGCCTCTCTTTTATTATAAAATAGGACCAGAGAGACTTCAATAATGTCGAGAGGGCCAAGAAGGAGAGGATAAAGGAGGCGAGGCTAATGGAGAGGTAGGGAAGGGCATTGAAGCGGGGCTTGCCGCCATTGTTGGACATCGGGCAATTACCTTCATCTCTAACACTGTTGCTACTTCTGCTCCCATCATTATCATAACAACTACCATGGCTGCCATTCTTGCTCACACAGAAACGATCAGGAAAATCCTTTGGCTTCTGTGGAGCTGTGATTTAGTGATTTGGTAAGGTGTTTGTTATACGAGAAGTTAATGTTTTAAATTGCAGTCTTTAATTTATTGTTATCATTAAATATTATTGAATCTTCTGAAAACCACTAATCTGTTGTTATCATTAAATATTATTGAATATTCTGGAAACCGCTAATCTGTTATTAAAAAATCTATTAATTGTGGTCATTTTCAATAAGTGTACGACCTAATTAAACAAAACAAATGCTCAACTAAATGAATACAGGGCGACCTTACCACTGTGTAACCCAGGTCGTGTTTGCCTGGTTCGAGGAAATTAATCCCTTGTCTAGACCGGAGGAGCGATGCGCGCAACCGCTGCCTTCACTATTGACAACGCCCAAGGAAAAGATTTGTTAAAAAACGTGGGGCTTAGGTGACCATGTGCTCATAATCAAACACCATTACAACAATGAGGCGGAACAATTGTTCTCTCATGATTTATTTTTTATGGTGAAAGTGTTGAAAATTGATAAGCAATCCCACCTTCTCGCACCATCTAAATGTGGCGAAAGTGGTCAGAGGAAGTGGACAATTAGTTACAATTATTTGAAATAATTTTGAAAAAATGATAAAATAAATTTCTCAAGATTAAAGTTTTACGTAAATACTGATATAGAAACGCCGATACTGATTATATGTTTTTCAAATTTATGTAAATGAGTGAAAAGTTTTTGATTAATCAATTTTATACTATAACAAAGTTTTATTGAATTATTTTTAAAAACAATTTAAATAGATTTAAAGTTATTGGTCTAAGTTATTTAAAGTTATGCAACTGCATTAACGGTCTACAAACAAATTTATAAGTTTATAATAAATGAAATTTATTTAAAAACAAAATTTATTATTCTTATTATTTTAAGTGAAAAATAGTTTAAATCTTAAAGAAATTATACAAAATATTAAGAGTTTTTATGGATGATTAATTAACTATCATGTAAGTTAACTTGATTCATCATTTTTATATTTTTATTCAAGGAAATGATGCATTATTCATATTCAAGAAAATGATTCATCATTGTTATTTAAGGAAAACCACTTTAAATTAAGGAAATGTTTATCATTGTTATTCAAGGAAAATCACTTATGTGAAATGATTCATTGGTAGGTAAGAGTACGAGGTAGATACCTTGATTCTTGGACCTCTCCCCTTACATCCAAAGGGAATATTAGATATTAACCAATTAGAAACAATTTAAGTTTTACTCCAAGACTCATTAAAATAATAATAAAACATTAAAATAATAATAATAAAAATAAAAGGTGAGGTAAGTAGTCTAATTGGTAAGTTTCTCTTAATTGGTAAGTAGTCTAGTCTCTCGAAGGCATTTCTCACTGAGAGTAGGCATTTCTCACTCGAATGGGAGATCGGTGATTGGGCATGTTAAGTTGCGTTGCATTGTAAAACTCCACAAAAAAATTAAAAGTTTGAACCTCAAGAGATTTAATCTCTCAATAACCAACCTTAAATGGATCTAGGCTGGTTAGAAATAACTGACCATGATATATTCTTAAAGATGCATAAAACATCATTTCTTTTTTATAAATTATTAATTTTGTTTCCAATATTTCTTTCCCAAAACTATTTTAAAAGATAAAATTACATAAGAAATCATATTTTACATGGGATTTTGGGTTAATGGAAAGCATATTTAATGATCAAAATCCGATTTCATGCAATTTGCAAGCTTCATATCTCAGACATAGTTTGATCGTCTTCGGATGGCGAAGATCGTCACAGACTTTATACTAAACTCACGCACACTCAGAGGTCTAGAACGCAGTTTTTGATCCCATCTCAGACATAGTTTTATCGTCTTCGGATGGCGAAGATCGTCACAGACTTTATACTAAACTCTCACACACTCAAAGGTCTAGAACGTAGTTTTTGATCCCACCATATCAACCTAGGGTATAGAGGGAGAGCATACACTAAGTACATTCTAGACTCAAACTTACACTTGAGATCTTTTTTTCTCATATCCTAGATCGCACTAAGTGCAGACACAGAGGATACACAGAGCTCAGACTCATGACGACCTCTCCATTTATTTCTACAAATTCATCTGGTTAAACCGATGATACACAAACTACAACTGACAGTCAAAAGTAAATATTTGGGGCGATAGTGCAGAATCCACTATCATTATATTGTCCCTTAGATGGTCCTGAAAGACCGACAAAAAAAAACAAACTAAAACAGACGACATATTTATAACTATGGAGCTATAGCAAGCGACCTACCTTACTTTAATCACAATATTCTGACAATAACTCTAGTGGAGATCCAGGTGGATATTTTTCTTCCTGAAATAAGAGATGTTTAAAGTAGCGCCTTGCATAGGATGACAAGATTCCTAGTAGAATTGTCCTTGGAAAATTGGTTGTACTTTATAATTAAGCAAGATCTGTTTAGTAATTTGACCAATCTTTCTACCTTCTCAGTCACACTAGAGGAAATTCTAAGTTATATAAACTCGTTGTTCAAGGGATGAATATTTCCCGCCAAGATGCCTTAACTTGAATTTAAACCATAAATGGTTATGGTGAGTGGAAATCATGTCTGCCTGCAAATGAAGAATAAAATTAGCTCTCCTTTGTTTCGAGTCAATTCTTGGACATAACGTATCGAAGACAATTTATGTCCACCCAGATCACTTTTGTTGACATAATGTGTATGGATCACCCCTAATGATAATTTCAGCTAAAATAGTTTTTGGTGGTCTTCATTTGTTGTATCTGTCCAAACATTACCTAACATTTTAAGCTTATTATAGGCATCATCTAGGCTATGAAATGCAGTCTTCTCCCAACGTTCTAGAATTTCTATACTCATTGAGGAAGTCATCTTTTTCTTCATTAAAGTAATGGTCATTTATCTTTCAACCACCTCTCTACTTGAATATTCGAGAAACTCATTTCTCTCTTGTCTTGTCATTGGATCTCTGAAAATTCTTCTAGTCCTTTTTTGCAGAAATTTCATGTTTGATCTCGACTCGCTTGTCTAATGAACTAGAAGAGGATCATGTTGAAAACATGCTTAACTTTGGTCGTTTTACTTCCCTAGTTAGCGTATCAACAATATAGTTTAAATAGCGAGGTTTATATTCAATTTAAAAATCAAAATTTTGAAGCCAAAGAAACCATTTGAGAATGCGAGAGTTATTTTCTGCCAAGAGATTCTCATTTTTAAATATGGCAGGCATGATTTTAAAATCAGTTCTAATGATAATTTGAGTAGCATTAAATCAAATTTGAAATGGTTAATACTCTTTTTGACTAATAGTATCTCCTTATGGATTGATGGATAGTTCATTTTGACAAAATGAGAAGCATAGAAGATAATACAGAGAAGAAGAAATTGAAAAAAAGAATGTGTAGAGCGCAATACATTAAAGGAAAAAAAGTTGAGCTAAATAAGCTTCAGTGTATCAAGAAGATTAAGAAACAATTGTATAGTTAGCCAGGACAATTGACAGTGTACACTCACATACTATTGAGGTTAATAACTAACACTCCCTCTTAAAATCAACAGTTACAAACATCAGCACCGATAATGCCCAAGTGTTATCTCTTAAAATCAAAAACAGATTTTTCTAGTGGCTTCGTAAAAATGTCTGTGAGTTGATCTCGTGAGATACAAAATTGAAGTGCGATGTCACCATTATTGACTAGCTCACGTATGAAGTGAAAGAGATTGTCAATATGCTTTCTTTTCTTGTGAAACACATGGCTTTTGGATAAAGCAATTATTGAAGTGTTGTCATGGAAGATAGGAATTGGCTCATTTTCTATATGTGACATATCATTCAATATTATTCTCAGCCACATAACTTGACAAGAAGCTGAGGTAGTAGTGACATACCATGCCTTCTTTGATTCCCAATAAATCAGGTTCGTTCCTAGGTGAAAAACATGTCATGAGATGCTTTTTTGGTCATCTAGGATACCTACAAAATCACCGTATGTGTAACCAGAGAGATGATTAACATCAAACTAAGTGTACCATAAGACAAAATTGAGAGTGCTTGCAACATATCTCATAATCCTTTTCGCCATATTACAGGGAGAATCTTTGGAGGATTCCATGGACCTAGAAACAAAGTTGGCTACATACATACTTTTAGGCCTAGTTGTTGTAAGATACAACAAAATTCCTACTAAAATTTTGTATAGGGTAGAATCCACTGTAGGGCCTTCATATTTATTTCTCAATTTTGTGCCTAAGGGTATAGGAGTTTTTGTTGGATTGCAGTCTTCCATGTAGAATATTTTGATAATGTCTATTGTATACTTTTGCTGACAGACAAAAATGCCTTTGGTTGATTGGTAAAACTCAATCCCCAAAAAATATTTCATTATGCCAAGATCTGTCATCTCAAAATCAGATTGCATGGCATGTTTAAAACTAGTTAACTCAAGATTTCCAGTATATATCATGTTATCAACATATAAACATACAATCAAAATTTTACCTTGTTGATCTGTTTTGGTGTACAGAGTTGGCTCATTTTGTCTTTTGTTGAAACCACTCTTGATCAGGTAAGTGTCAATTCTATTGTACCAAGATCTTGGAGCTTGCTTTAAGCCATACAAGGCTTTTTTCAACTGATACACTTTGGCTAGTTGATCTTTAACTTCAAATCTAGGTGGTTGATCCACACATACCTCTTCTTCTAAGACACCATTCAAGAAAGTTGACTTGACATCCACTTGTTATACTTGCCATTTGTGTTGAGTTGTTATGGATAACAAAGTCCTTAAAGTTTCTAACCTTTCTACCGGAGAAAACATTTCACCATAATCAATGGTCGGTTGTTGTGAGAATCCTTTGGCAATAAGTATTAACTTGCATTTTTCAATCTGCCACTTTTCATTGATAGTTTTGTAAACCCACTTGACACCAATACTTTGCTTGTGTATGGGTAGATCAACAAGATCCCATGTTGTGTTCTTCTCAATGGAGTCAATATCTTGGTTCATGGATTGAAACCAATGGGGCTCTTTATTTGCCTCTTTAATATATGTAGGTTGACATGACATTAATGCAAAAAGATTGTGTTGATCAATATCATCCAACTGCTGATGGATTTCTCTCAAGATTCGAGTTCTCTGATTTTGAAGTTCAGAGGATGAATTTATGCTTGAGGAAGAGTTGTCCTTAGGACTTTCAGGCTATCCTTGTACCTGCAATCTTGGAAGGACAAGATAATGTGTTTGCTGTCCTTAATTTTCTGTGTTTTCAATAAGTGGAAACAATGGATTTTGACTTTCCATAGGGTGATTTTCATACTCACTCCAGAACCGATTTTCAAGAAATTTGACATCTCTGCTGAGAAATAATTTCTTTGAAATTGGATTGTAGAGTCTATAGGCTTTGAATGTCTCATTGTAGCCAACAAAAATGCATTTCTTTCTTCTATCATCAATTTTCTTCCTCAATTAGGAAGGTATGTGAGTGAATGTTATGCATCCAAATGTCCTTAGATGAGAAACATTTATCTTTGTCCCATTCCATGCTTCTTGAGAGACCTTCATCTTGAGACCAATGGTTGGAGATCTATTCAGAAGATAAACTGATCATGCTACTACTTCAACCCAAAATAGATTTGAGAGACATTTCTATTTGAGAAGTATTCTTTTCATGTTCATTATTGTCTGATTTTTCCTTCCAGACACTCCATTTTTTGTGTGGAGTATACCTGGTTGTAGTTTGCATGATGATGCCTTGTGATTTGCAGAAATTTGCAAATTTTGTTCAACAATATTCTCCTCTATCTGACCAAAGAAATTTTACATATTTTCCACTCTATTTTTTAGCTTCAGATTTGAATTCTTTGAACTTTGCAAAGGTTTCAGACTTGTGTCTGAGAAAAGAGATCCAAATTTCCTTGCTAAAGTCATCAATAAATGTTAGAAAATAAACTCTACCACCTATTGATTTTGTTTGCATTGGTCCACCTAGGTTAGTGTGAACCAGCTCTAAGTGTTGTTTGGATTGAGTGGAGGACTGTGGAAAACTAGTTCTCTTATGCTTTCCAAGAATGCAAGACTCACAATGGGGTTTTTTCTCCTTGAAGACAGCTATACCTTTGACCATGGAGTGCTTCTGTAGAAGGTTGAGACTCTAAAAGGGTAGATGTCCAAATATTGCATGCCAAACCATAGTTTCATTGGGGGTGGATGCACTTTGTGCATATGATTGGATCAGATTTGCAGTTCTAAGGGTCAGGGGAAACATTCTATTCCTAGTCATGTGGATTTTAGAAATCAATTGTTTGTTGGGGGTTTTGTCATATATCCTACATGATGATCCCTCAAAAAATACCTTATAGCCATGTTCAATTAGTTTTCCTACACTTAACAGATTATTTTTCATATCTGGAACATGATAGACATCGTTTATGTCTTTCTTTACATTTTGTTTAGTGAGAATAGGTACAGTTCATTTTTCTTGAACTTTGACTAAAGAGTCATTTCCAAGTGTAATATTAGATGAAATCGAATAAGCAATGCATGAAAGTAAATATTTGTTACTTGTCATGTGATCGTTTCATCCATTGTCCAACAACCAGAGATCTTGTTGGAAGCAGGCCGAATCAGAAAGAAAAGTTATTTTGCAGAGAAAGGCATGCAAGAGGAAAGTGACATCTAGAAATAAAAGTAGCACACATGCATGCATGGAAGACCTAACGATGCTAGGGTTAGGGTTTTTGTGATAGATTGTAATGGATGGTGAGCCGAAAACATATATAAGTAGTACTTAGGAGAGGAAAGGAGGAGACAAGAGCAAAATAGAGACGAGAGAGAGAGAGAAAGAATACTATAAGGACTATACGAATCCTTAAGCTGGTGAGTGAAGGAAGGATCCAACGACTCTATCCTGAGGGTTAGATCGCAAGCTAAGGAGCCTACAAGGGAGTGAGAACCAATAATGTAACCACGCGTAGCGTGATGTCTTTATAAACCATAATAAAATACTGAAAGACAGATCTTTATGGACATAGCCCAGGAGGGGGTAAACCCAACACTGTGTTGTGGAATTGAATGAATGTGTCTTTGTATCTGATTAATTGATGAATGCTAAATGAATGAAGTGATTAAGTAGATCTACCATTTTACATGCATACATGGAATAAATGTTATAGCATGATGTTAAATAGACTAGATAAAGGTTGTGACATAAATGTACATATCTTTCTCAGTCTCGGGTTGCAAACATATGTGTATTGCAACCACCCATAAGAGTTATCTCAGGTGACACTGTGCAGTGCACTCTGTGTATTGCGTTTCCTTCTAGGTAACCACATGGGCCGATAGTATTAAGGGCTTTTGTTGGGAAGCTTCTTGGTTATGAACCAGGGTCAATCTGTAATGGTAAATGGTTAAATGGAAAGGGAAAAACCAACAAATGGTTATGTTGCTAGTTGATTGGAAGGAAATAGGATTGAGCACATGAGATCTGCAGAAGCCGTATCAAAACAATATCGGATCAGACGATAAAAAAGTGAAAGAATGCATCACTAGAAGGGGATGTTGAGATCATGGATTCCCACAAAGGCATAGAACGAAAGATGGCTAAAGAAAAAGGAGCTATAGTTTGTGTAGAAAGATAACAAAAACCCTAAGTTAACACAACACAAGTATCTGGACAAGTACGTATTCACCGACTTGCATGAAGTATTTTTCTATGATTTCCCACACATATTGCAGGAGTGGATCAAAATATTGAAAGAAAACCATCCGACGAATCGGATCAGATGACTAGAGTGAAAGAGATCACACAGCTACAACACGTTGATAATAAATTCATGCGTGCAGTAGACTTTAGGTTAGACAACATTATTTTTGGATTTATCATAGAGTTTGTAGTAGATAAAACAAAATCGTACACCGCAACTGAACAAGAATTCTTGAAGGGACCTCGAGGTAGGTACCTTAGATCATTATATACTTCCATTAAGATACTATTATATAACAAAGGTGTAATGACAATGGAGTCAGAGAACTAAAATTCCCTACGTGCATGGTGGAAGGGGGGAAGCACTAACAGAAAAAGGAGAAATGGAAGGAGACAAATGAACGAAGGAGGAAGACTTGGAACCAAACATGATGGACGACGACCAGATCAAGTGGATCATGGAAACAACTGGAAATACGCACAGTGGATTTCCCTACCAATACAAGGTGAACACCAAGAAGAGATTCGTAGCCACGAGGGAAGGCTTGGAAAGTGATGAAGAGGAGGTAGAGGATCTCCAGGCTGTGGAGCTAATTGAGGAAATCCCGTGTGCAACACATGAGAGGAAGAATAGGGGTCCAAGAGAGGTAATATAATGCAACAATCCTATCCATATTAATATTATTGTGGAACCCACATACCCATGTGCGACTAACACACCAAAAATAACACCACCATTTAGACAACCGAATTTTGGGAAAAGGAAGACATCAGGAAATACATATACACAAGGAAAAACAACTGGGGGAGCCAGTTCAGGAAGCATTAGTCAAATATCTACACCGCACGGAGGTAGTAGTTCAACATTCAGGATGGAAGGACACGATCCCACCATCATGCTACCAGAACTCAAACGAGAAGTGTCGGAGGACTCAAAGAAGCACATGTTTATCTGTGAAAATATCTGGGAAGTACAACAGATCATAGACAAGGATAGTAATCTTTCGTAGTTAGCTATCACACTAATAAATCATGCACTAGATTGGTATACGAGTTTAGCCACAAACAATTCACGAAGGACAACCAGAATGATTTCAGATATCAATAAGTTTTTGATAAATGTTTTTCAGAAGCCAAGTTCAGAGGACCAAATCATGAACGATGATGCAGACCCCCTATCCCTCTTAAGGGCTATGTGACCTCCCGGTCAGGATCTTCTGTTTCGGGAGTCGAAATGGCTCTTCTGGTTCCAAACTGGAACCCTTTGAATGAACACATAGGTCCCCCACAAATGCTCAGTTGACTTTTCCATGCGTCAAGCATGAGCTCCCACAACACACGACCAAGAGCCATGACCTTGTGCTAAGCCAAAAAGGGCACTTGTCGTGGACCAAAACTTCACAAGTCAAGCATCCTGTCCCTTCGTCCTTCGAACCCACGGTTGCTGAAATGCCAAAATATCATGGGTCGGGACTTTGCAAGTCAAGCGTCCTGTCCCTTCGTCCTTTGAACCCCCGATTTCCAAAATGCCGAAATGTCGCAGCACCTATTCCTTCGGGTTTTCACGTTTCATGAAATCTGGGTGCAAGGGATATCTCTGCTCCTTGGAATCTTTGGTTGCTGAAATGTTGAAATGCCAAAAGGGTGAAACACCGAAATGCCTTGGCATTCGATCAACGACTCACAATAATCCCTGGGATCTATGGTCCACGTCTGGCCTTGCTATTTCACTATTTCACAATTCAAGGTTTGGAACACAAGGACCTTTGTCCTTCAAACTTGCGATACCCAAGATCGCAATGTGGGAGAACGGTCTAGATCTTCCTGTGATCGATGGTTCAGTTCGAATCGCGATCTTGTGACTCGGGGTTTTGAAGTGCATAGAACTCTGCCTCCCATCTCTCGATACCGAAGTTCGCAAAATGGACTAACCTCGCTATTTCATGATCTCGCGACTCGGGGTTTTGAAGCGCAAATAACTCCACCTCCCAACTCGTGATACCTGAGTTCACGAAATGGAATGACCTTGCTATTTCGCGATCTCGTGACTCAAGGTTTTGAAGTGCAAAGAACTCCGCCTCTCAGCTCGCGATACCTGAGTACGCGAAATGGACCGATGGTCCAGATCTATCTGAGATCGATGGTCACTATTCCTCCTAAGCTTTGGATGTCAAGAAGCCCTCGCCGCTAACCTCCTTGCATCTCCACCTTATCCAATGAGTTATGAGGTTTCGACGTTTCTCCTTGAGGGCTCTCCACCATCCGTTCAGATCTTCATGATCTCTCCTCCTGGATCTACGCAGTATTAAATCTTGTGCTCCTACCTCAAATCAGATGATCCGCGGGATTCTCCACCGCAATCCAATGCTCGACAACGTTATTCCTCCTGAGCTTTTACTCGCTTCATACTTGCACAATTTTCTAAGTCTTCGAAGAATCTGTCTTCGCTTCTTCCAGGGAATGAGTTCCTGGATCTCGATAACACTTTCTAAAGTGTTGTTCCTCCTGAGCTTTGTCTGGTTCATACTTCGATTTCCCGCGCACTCCTTGCGTTTGATGGATTTCAATAACTTAGATACACGATATTTCTCAATGAGAAATTCCTCCTGATTTCCTTACATTCCTCTCTGGCTCGATGCACACCTTGCAGAGCTTCCAATGAAGAGAAACAATTGAAACTGGAAAAACTCACAGTTCCATCCACTTGTTCATGAAAATAGAAATGACGGGAAAACACACACAATCCACACACCATGCATTCAGATCAATTTTCCTTCTGTTATATTCACAAGTTCCCAATGGTTACATAATACATTCAAAATTACAGTAGCTCAAAAAACTGAGATTTCCTACTAACTCGCAGTTCTCTCTTACAGCTAATTTCTCTCTGTATTACAACTCTCTCCAACTGGTAGTACACAATTCTACTTAACTCAAAAAGACTCCTAGGGTTTCCCCTGGCTACTTTCCTACTCTAAAATTCATCCTATGCTATCTTAGTGCAGTCTCATTCGAGAGCCTTAGTGGAAACTCCTTCTCTTTTTACGATTTCAAAACTTACCTCAAAGGGTAAAATTCGGCACTGGTTCAAGCGTGCCTCCAAAGGTAAATTTCGTCACTGAGTGAAGGCAGATTTTGAAATTGGTTGCAACTGTCAACGTTGAATTTCTGGAAGAACTCTCACGTGTTGAGTGGTCCTACCTCTGCACGCTTGCCAACGATGCTCCTGCATCATACTCCCCTTGACAAAAATTCATGGACTCCTGTCCATGAGCTCCTCTACTGACTTTCCCTGCTTGTGGATAGCAACTTTGTTTTCCCAACTGGTGTCTTCTATTGGGCATCCCTTCCATTTGACCAAATACTCAAAATAAGTCTTCCTCCTAGTCTTCTTGCCAATCCTCTAATCCAGAATCTTCTCCATCTGTAGCTTCTCTGCCACATGCATATGCTTCTCCCACTGAATCGTTCCTTGATCTTCTGATCCTTCTATGTCGTCTTTCCTTTAAGGGTATAGGTCTTAGACATTGAATATGGGTGAAATGCCCACCTCATATGGTAGCTCAATCTCATAGGAGTTTGCATCAAACTTCCTCAAGATCTTACAGGGTGCTATGTTTTTCATATTCAACTTGGTGTATGTTCCCCTAGGGAACCTTTCCTTCCTGAGATGTGGTAAAACTTGATCTCCCACTTCAAATTGAAGTTCCCTGTGATGTTGATCTACTCTGTGCTTGTATTTCTGGTTAGAACTCTGTAATTGTTCTTTGATCTGACTATGGAGTTTCTGCATTTCAACAGCAAAATCCTCTGCTCCAGCGCTTTTGATCTCTCCCTGTTCCAAGTCTCTCAACTTAGACACTCCCCTGGGTTTCATTCCATAGAGTATTTGGAATGGGCTCCTTCCAGTGCTCCTGTTTGGTGAGTCATTGTATGAAAATTCTGCTTGTGGCAGAATCTGATCCCACTGGTTATGATGTTCAATAACTAGACTCCTTAATAAATTCCCCAAACTTCTATTTACCACTTCAGTATGCCCTTCTGTTTGAGGGTGATAAGTTGAGCTGAAGGAAAAATTCATCCCCATCTTATTCCATAGTGTCCTCCAAAAGTGACCAACAAATTTTGTGTCTCTGTCTGAGATAATGCTACTGGGTAGACCGTGAAGTCTCACAACTTCTTTGAAAAACAGATTTGCAACATGGGTTTCATCATTAGTCTTCTGGCATGGGATGAAATTTGTCATCTTTGAGAACCTATCCACAACCAAAAATATGGAATCTAATCCCCTTTGTGTTCTTGGAAATCCCAACACGAAATCCATGCTTATTTCATCCCAAGGCCTCTCTGGTATTGGCAATGGTTGATACAATCCAATGTTTTGTCTTTTCCCCTTTGCATGTTGGCATATCCTACGTCTATTCACAAATTTTATCACCTCTATTCTCATACCTATCCAATAGTATGAACTGCTCAAATGTGCAAACGTTTTATCATGGCCGAAATGTCGAGCCAATCCTGCACTATGCTTCTCCTTTAGAAGATTGTCCCTCATTGAGCATCTTGGTATGCACAATTGATTTCCTCTGAACAACAATCCTTCCTGACCATATACTCTATCCACTGACTTCTATCTCTCAGTACAGGGCTTGTATATGCTTTGTAGGCCTCCGTGAAATCTGTATCATCACAATACATATCCTTAAGGTGTTCAAACCCCAAGGTCTCCACCTGGAATTCTTGCAGAATTAAACATCTCCTGCTTAATGCATCAACAAATTTGTTAGCATTCCCAACAATATGTTTTATGACAAAAGTAAAATTTTGCATAAATGCAACACATTTTTCATGCCTCTGATTTAGTTTTTCTTGTCGAGTTATGAATTGTAAAGCTTGGTTATCGTTGTACAAGACAAACTCTTGCGGGACAAGATAATGCCTCCATTTCATCAATGCTTGATTTATGGCATAGAACTCCTTGTCATATGTGGAGTATTTCCTCTTAGTCTCATTTAGCTTCTTGCTAAAATAGGCAACAGGTTTGTTATCCTAACTCAAAACTTCTCCTATCGCAATTCCTCTCGCATCACATCTCACCTAAAACGTCTTTTCGAAATTCGGCATGACCAGAATTGGGCATTATGCTATCTTTTCCTATAATATGTTGAAGCTCTTTTCGGCCTCCTCTGTCCATTTAAAAGACTTGTGTCACTTCTTTACTATATCCATCATGGGTGCACAAATCCCACTGAAGTCTCTAATGAACTTTCCTTAAAAAATTTCTAAACCATGAAAGCTCCTTACTTTGAACATGCTCCTTGGTGATGGCCATTCCTTGATTGCTTTCACCTTTTCTGGATCCATCTTCAATTCATTCGAAGATATCACAAAACACAAGTAAATGAGCTCCATATTCATAAAAGAGGGCTTCCTCAAATTGATCAACAACTTCTCCTACTATAGCCTCCTCATTACTAGCGTTAGGTGCCTCAAATGCTCCTCTTTAGTCTTTCTAAAAATCAGTATATTGTCCAGATATACAACATGAACTTACCAATGAAATCTTTTAGAATTTTGTTCATCAGCCTCATAAAAGTGCTCGGGGCATTCGTTAAGACAAATGGAATAACCAACCACTCATACATACCTTTATTCATCTTAAAGGTTGTTTTCCACTCATCACCTTCTCTCATCCTGATTTGGTGATATCCACTTTTCAAATCTATCATAGAAAATAAATTTTCTCCACTTAAGAAATCCATTAAATCATCCATTCTCGGTAAAGGAAATATATACCTAATGGTGATCTTGTTGATGGCTCTCGAGTCTGTGAAAATTCTCCATCCTCCATCTTTATTTGGGCTTAACACAGTTGGTACTGCACATGGGCTCAAACTTTCTCTGACTAAACCCTTATCCAACAACTCTTGGACTTGGTTCCTCACCTCCTCATTCTCTCAAGGTGTTAATCTATACGCTGCTTTGTTCGGCAGGCTTGCTCCTGGTATCAAGTCGATATGATGATTGATATTCCTGATGGGTGGAAATGAGTTTGGCAACTCATCCACCACTATATCAGCAAAATTATCCAACAACTCCTGAACTTCTTCAAGCAAATCATCCATTGACGTACTCGTAAGGATGACTCTGGGCTTCCTCACCACAGTGAACGAGATCTCCTGGTCTTCCTTGAATTATTTCAGGAGTTCCTTCCCACTCATGAGAAGTATGCTTGTGATGGCTTCCTCTTTCACTCTCTTCTCCTCCATTGGCAACAACATATGCGTCCCACCATTCTTCTCCAATGTCTATGTATCCTTCCTTCCATTGTGAATGACATTTCTGTCAAACTTCCATGGTCATCCCAATAAAATGTGGCATACATCCATGGGGATTACATCACATGGTATTTCCTCTTTATGTCCTCCTATTTTAATTTCAACCAGGCATTGTTTAGTGATCATTACCTGGTGTCCTTTTTGTAGCCATGAGACTCTGTATGGCCTTGGATGTGCAGTTGTCTTCAACTCCAATTTCTCCACCATCTTTGTGGATACTAGGTTGTCAGTACTCCCACTGTCAATGATCACCTTGCATACTTTGTCCTTAGTCTTGCAAGTTGTCTTGAAGAGATTGTTTCTTTGCACTGGCTTTTCAATTTATGCCTCTGGTTTTAAGAGAACTTTTCTCAACATCAGGGATGCTCGATCATCTGCTCCTTCTACTTCAACATCTCTTCGTTGTGCTTCTGAAATGTGAGCTTCTCTTCCTTCCTTCTTATTCTCAAGACATTCCCAAGACATGTTCCCTATCTTTCCATAGTTATAGCACCTTACTCCTCCTCAGCCTCTTCCTCTAGAAGAGTTTCTTCCACCATTCTATCTTCCTCGTGAACTTCCTCCTTGTTATGAGTGATTGTGTGGTTTCTCATCCTCGTCCTTAGACTGATGTGCTATGTCACGGTTAAATCCATTACTTTTTCTTGGGACCGAGCCTTTACCTTTTCCTCGTTGGTTTTTTTTTCTGTCCAGCTTCTCATTTGCCTTCAGTGCAAACTAATAATCATCTTCCGCAGTCCTCACTGACATCATGCTAAGCTCATCCTTGACTTCATATCTCAAGCCATTTATATATCTGGCGACTCTCTCTTTGTCTCTCTCCCTTTGTCCAGTTCTAATGTTCAGCTGGTAGAACTCCTCGGTGTACTCCTTGACTATCATCCCTTTCTGTCTCAGGTTCTATAGCTTCCTGAATAGATTGATCTAGTAGTGTTTGGGTATGAACTTAGCCTTTAGTTTCGCTACCATCCTGTCCCAACTTTTTATCCTTTGTTTTCCTTTACTTCTCCTCTCATCCTGCAGTTTGTCCCACCACAGTGTTGCATGCCCTTTTAGCCTAGTGACTGCCTACTTCACCTTCTTCTCCTCATCGACATATTCATAGTCAAAGTGTTTTTCCATGGACCTTATCTAGTCCAACAGTTCTTCAACATCTAGATTTCCCTCATACATGGGGACCTCTATCTTAGCTTTGCCTCCCAATCTAGCAACTACTCTCAACAAACATTCTTCTACAAAATCTTCTCTTACAGCTTCTTCAACCTCAACCTCTTCACTTTCTGCATCACTGACATCCCCAATGCCAGGTTCTCTTCTCTGTGTTGCTTCCATTGTTTCCAATCAGGCGCGAAGCACTTGCATCTCCCTCTCTATAACATATTTTTCAAAAGGAAGCTCTCGTCTTCTTGGCGACATTATGTTGACTATTTGTCACACACAGAGTACAACTCCGATTTCTTTGTCTCCTTCTTTTCCTCCCTCACCTAAAGTCTACAGACAAAAAACTTAGGCTTTGATACCCCCTGATGTAGACCCCCTATCCCTCTTAAGGGCTACGCGACCTCCCAGTCATGATCTTCTGGTTCGGGAGCCGAAATGGATCTTCTGGTTCCAAACAGGAACCCTTTGCATGAACACACAGGTCCCCCACAAATGCTCAATTGACTTTTCCAAGCGTCAAGCGTGAGCTCCCACAACACATGACCAAGAGCCGTGACCTTGTGCTAAGCCAAAAAGGGTGCTTGTTGTGGACCAGAACTTCACAAGTCAAGTGTCCCATCCCTTCGTCCTTCGAACCCCTGGTTGCTGAAATGTCGAAATATCATGGCCTGGGACTTCACAAGTCAAGCGCCTCATCCCTTCATCCTTTGAACCCTCGGTTGCCGAAATGTCGAAATGTCCCAGAACCTATTCCTTCGGGTTTTTGCATTTCATGAAATATGGGTGCAAGGGATATCTCTACTCCTTGGAATCCTCGGTTTTCGAAATGCCAAAAGGCCAAAAGATCGAAATTCCTTGGCATTTGATCAATGAATCACAATAATCCCTGGGATCTACGGTCCACGTCCGGCCTTGCTATTTCACTATTTCACTATTTCGCGATTCGAGATTTGGAGGACAAGGACCTCTGTCCTTCCAACTTGCGATACTTGAGATCGCGATGTGGGCCAATGGTCCAGATCTTCTTGTGATCGATGGTTTAGGTCAACTCACGATCTCGTGACTTAGGGTTTTGAAGCGCAAAGAACTCGGCCTCCCAGCGCGCGATACCCAAGTTCGCGAAGTAGACCGACCTTGCTATTTCACGATCTCATGACTCAGGGTTTTGAAGTGCAAAGAACTCCACCTCCCATCTTGTGATACCCAAGTTCACAAAATGGACCGCCCTCGCTATTTCACGATCTCGCAACTCAGGGTTTTGAATCACAAAGAACTTTGCCTCTCAGCTCGCGATACCCGAGTTTGTGAAATGGACCAATGGTCCAGATCTATCTGACATCGATGGTCACTATTCCTCCTAAGCTTTGGACGTCAAGAAGCCCTCACCGCTAACCTCCTTGTAGCTCCACCTTATCCAACGACTTACAGGGTTTCGGTGTTTCTCCTTGAGGACTCTCCACCGTCCGTTCAGAGCTTCGCAATCTCTCCTCCTAGATCTATGCAATATTAAATCTTGCACTCCTACCTCAAATCGGATGATCTGTGGGATTCTCCACCACGATCCAACACTCGATGACGTTCTTCCTTTTGATATTTTACTCGCTTCAGACTTAGAAGATTTTCTAAGTCTTCGAATACTTGGTCTTTGCTTCTTCCAGGGAATGAGTTCTTGGATCTCGATAACACTTTCTGAAGTGTTGTTCCTCCTGATCTTTGTCTAGTTCAAGCTTCGATTTCTTACGCACTCCTTGCGTCTAAGAGATTTCAATAACTCAGATCCATGGTATTTCTCACTGAGAAATTCCTCCTGATTTCCTTACATTCATCTCTGGCTCGATGCACACCTTGTAGAGCTTCCAATGAAGAGAAACAATTGAAACTAGAAAAACTCACAGTTCCATCCACTTGTCCATGAAAACATGAATGAAAAGAAAGCACACACAGTCCACACACCATACATTCGGATAAATTTTCCTTCTTTTATATTCACAAGTTCCCAATGGCTACATAATACATTCAAAATTGCAGTAGCTCAAAAAACTGAGATCTCCTGCTAACTCACAGTTCTCTCTTACAACTAATTTCTCTTTGTATTACAGCTCTCTCCAACGAGTCGTACAAACTTCTACTTAACTCAAAAAGATTCCTAGGGTTTCCCCTGGCTACTTGCCTACTGTAAAATTCATCCTATGCTATCTTAGTGTAGTCGCATTCCAAGGCCATACTGGAAACTCCTGCTTTGTTTACGATTTTAAAACTTGCCTCAAAGGGTAAAATTAGGCACTGGTTCAAGCGTGCCTCCATAGGTAAATTCCGGCACTGAGTGAAGGCGGATTTTGAAATCGGCTGCAACTGTCAATGTTGAATTTCTGTAAGAACTCTCACATGTTGAATGGTCCTACCTCTGCATTCTTGCCAATGATGCTCCTGCATCAAACAAGATGATATATGTTAGACAAAAAACAGGAGAATCTGTATGGGAGATTGACCAGAGATTCAAGCGAATGAAAGGAAAGATGAAATATGTCATGACAGACATGCATCAAAGGAACTTGTTTGTCAACTCATTATTACCTTTCTTGAAATATCCACTACGGCAACAAAAGTTTCAGACGTAGGAAGAGGCTCTGTAGGCAGCCCTCCAGCTAGAAGAAAACCCATATCAGAAGATAGATCCAACCATTGAGGAGATGAAGGAGGATTTGAAGAACTTAATGTTCCATCTAAACCAGAACAAAAGTAAGGACAAAAGAGAACTCATTTGGTGTACCACATGCAGGACAGAGGGACACCATAAGAACAAATGTCCAACATTCACGCAGTACATGGCAACAGTAATGATAAATTTTTTACCAATAGGAGGAATATGGTGTGAAATTTATAAGAAATAGGGCCACGATGCATATCACTTCCCAATGATGTAGAAGTACCAGATAGTCCCAAAGAGTTCGTATTGCAAATTTTGCAAGTCAGTAGGCCATGATGAAAAATACTGTAGAACCATGGAGTTGATGAGAGAGAGGACATGATATGCATATAGTGATCCGAAAAGATCTTTTAATGACTGTGGTTGATTTATTATTTGCATGTGTTAATTAACCATTTAGGAAGCTGAATGAAAGAGGAATAAGATATGAGAAGTTAAGAC
>CBVK0101039323.1:0-30484 GCA_900067695.1 Picea abies | reverse complement strand
CAAATCATGATATATGAAATGAATTGTAAACATGTCTATAGGCTGGTGAGACATGTTTTGTATAAGCTGGTAGGCTTATGTGTTTGTTAGGCCAGGGGGCCTAAGTGTTGAAGGCTAGGAGCCTGTTGATGTACTTGTATGTATGCAGAATGATTAATAAAATATAAACATCGCTAGGTGCAGACCGACCACGATGAATGAGTGAAGGGGGACTGAGCGTCCACAAAGTGGGCAAGAAACTAGGGGCTGGATGGTGGGAAAGGGGCTGAGTGTTGAGCCTAGGGGCTAAGCCTAGGGGGCTTAGGCCTGGAATAATATTTTAATATTATTTTCTAAAAAGCCATGTGCATATTATTTTATCCTAAGATCCTAGCGAAAAGGAAAGGCGTGTACAGGGAGGCATGCAGATGGAATACATGCAGTTTCCACAGTGACAAATGTCCACCTTGATGCATGCAAATAAAACAGAAAGGAACAACTGTAGAGGGGGGGCTCGCATTCCATTCGACCCAACTTCGCTGAGAAAGGGTGGTATGAGCCAGTCTGCAAGAGACCCTGTGTGTGTCTGTTACAGGGGGAAGCCTGTGTTGGGTGCTGAAGAATGCATGTTTACCTTGTTCAGAGCCATGGAGTCTGTCGGTGAGAGAAAACTAGTGTGTGCATTCCCGGAATGAAATTTCCATGTCAATTTCGGGGAAGAGTCTCTGTTTTCCCAGGAAAAGCTGAGTGAGCTTGTGCATGGAGCCCTGTTCTGAAATCTTGACCGTGAGAACATCCTGGGACTGTTGAACCGGTTCTTGGGAAGCCTGTGTCTGTTTTCCCTGTGTTTGTTGTGGAACACAGTTCTGGACTGCATGAGCCTTGTTGGCCTATGAGCAACTCTTTCCACGTGAAAGAGTTTGCTGGGAAGTGGTTTCTTCTAGAGAGTTCCCAACACCAGATACAGGCTCTGAGAATTCCTGATCCGTCCTTTTTTCTAGACCTAGAGAGGGAAGTTAGCACCGATGGACTATGCGTGTGAAGGTGTATAATCTCGAGCAGAACAGGCATGTGGGGAATGAGAGTCTGGCAGTAGTGGGTGTAAGATAGCATCTTTGAGAAGAATCCTTCGAGATATTCATGTGCTATTTTCCCTGTAACCTCAGCCTAGCCTAGGATTCCTTGCCCTGGGGTGGAGGTCAGTCCCAGCTTGGGGGTGATCCACTGTTGAGTTGAGGAGCAGTGTGGTCTATGGCTGGGAGGCTTGTGGAAGGCCTGCATTTGGTTGGTGGATTTCTCCACTCTCACAAGATAAGTATCTAATTATGTTCTTATTACATTTCCACATGAGTAAGTTGTATATATTATCATGATTCCGCTGGGTATATGAATTATTATGGAATGTTATGGATTGTTTAATCGTAGCAGTAAAATTATATGTTTTTACTCTGAGACTTAAACGTGTTTAATTAATGTTAAATGCATGTGGAGTATATACCGGACTGTATGTGTTATGTAAATCCAACGCAAGTGTGTACATATTGTTACATAGTGCACTAAAAGCCTTGGTAAGCAAAAAGGTACACTACAAGTAGCAAGACAAGAGACTGTTAGAATGATGATTTCATTACCACCTGAGAAGAAATGGAGCATTCATCACATGGATGTCAAAATTTCCTTTTTGAATGGGTACTTAGAAGAAGAAGTGTTTGTGCAACAACCACAATGTTTCTCAATGAAAGGAAAAGAACATCAAGTATACAATTTGAAGAAGGCTTTATATGGCCTCAAGCAAGCACCAAGAACATGGTATGCTAGGATTGATGGATATTTCCATGAGAGTGGATTCAATAGAGGTAAAAGTGAACCTACACTTTACTACAATCAAGAAGGTATTGATATTCTTATTGTAAGTCTATATGTTGATGAATTATTATATATGGGTAGTATTTATAAGATGAAGGATGAATTCAAAATTTCTATGATGAATGAATTTAAGATGAAAGATTTGGGTCTCATGCAATATTTTTTTGGGTATAGAGGTTTATCAAAATGATGATGAAATTTTTGTTTGTCAAACAAAGTATGCAAAAGATATGTTGAAGAAATTTGATATGGTAGATTATAAACCATCCTCCAATCCAATTACTCATGGAATTGTGTTGTGTAGAGATGATGGTGTTGAAATAGTTGATGAGGCAACATACAGAAGTATTGTTGGAAGTTTGATGTTTCTAACCCACACACGACCTGATATTGATTATTCAGTTTCTCTTGTTTCAAGATACATGGCATCCAAGAGGATTTTGAGGTATGTGAGAGGAACTCTAAATTTTTATATTCATTACTACACTTCTAAAAGGTTTAATCTTGTTGGATTTAGTGATTCTAATTGGGGAGGTAGTTTGGATGACCGAAAGTCTACATCTTGTAATTATTTCTCTTTTGGTTCGGGTTTGATTACTTGGAGCTCAAAGAAGAAAAGTATAGTTTCACTTTCATACACGAAAACAGAGTATGTTGCAGTCACCTCAGCAGGTACACAAGCATTATGGCTTAGAAAAGTTCTAAAAGAAATTGGAGAGAAACAAATTCATCCTACAATGATATTTTTTGATAACACTAGTGCCATCAAATTAGCCAAGAATCCACCATCATAGCAGGACAAAACATTTTGATTTAAAGTATCATTTCATTAGAGATTTCGTGCAAAAGAAGGAAATAGAACTA
This sequence comes from Picea abies, assembly GCA_900067695.1. Classification (NCBI taxonomy): domain Eukaryota; kingdom Viridiplantae; phylum Streptophyta; class Pinopsida; order Pinales; family Pinaceae; genus Picea; species Picea abies. Next base: position 27,775 of record CBVK0101039323.1, on the reverse strand, counting down.
AGGTATATAAAGACTCAAGAAAAACTTGCAGACATTTTCACTAAGGTAGTTGCTAAAGTCTAGTTTTTTAAACTTCGAGATCAGATTGTGATCCCTCTCGGCATCAAGGGAGAGTATGTTGGTAATTGATGCAATCTTGTCAATCATTTGACTTGATGCAATCTATTTGCAGTTTTCTTTTATGTCGGTCATTGTTTAGATATAGATTTTCTGACTAAATAGTGCATGCAAAATGCATGAGTAATTTTCTAAAATAAATTGTCAAGAGCATCTAATGGTTTTTCTATGAGGATATTTATTGTTATAAAGATCAAGGTTGATCACAGTTGAACGCAACCTTTTTGTGCAACTACTCGAATAATAATTTCTTCTTTCTTTATGTGTGGATTGTAAAGCTGATTCTATGATATTGTGATTTAATCATTTGTTATAATGTTATGTTATTCTAACTGAATGATTATCTAGTCCAGAAATAGGCCTGCATAGATCCTTCAATTTAGTGGAAAATTTTATGAGAATTGAGCAACACAATTTAAGGGTGGTAACACAAATATATGTTGAGTTTAACCTAGAAAGTTTTCTCCAATATAACCATTGAAGTTCGAAACTGGAGTTATATTTAATCGTGGAAAATGGAGTTATATTTAATCGTTAGATTATGTAAATACCCTTTTTAGATGCTCCTTCAATATTACATATATATTTGAAAATTTATAATTGTCCAAAGATCCTTTCCTAAAAGTCCGAATATACTCGGAATAAAATCTAACTTGGTATATCCAAATCAATCTCATTTTGATTCCCCCCATAATGAGAATTGATTCAACATCGCAATAGGGTAATGCAGTTGGATCTAAGGTATGTCTGAAGGCCAAATAGACTCCTTCACGGATTTCATTGATGAAAGAACAACCGAATTCCATGTGAATTATGGTGGTAGAAAATATTATTGATAAGACCACCCTTGTGGGTCTTGAGCCTCCTCCTATTCATCTAGATCATGTTGATGTTTTGGTAGTTGTTGGAGGTATTAATCTTCATGGATAAAACTTTGACTAGAATCAAATATTCCAGAAGCAAGAGAAAACATAAATAGATGTGTGAAAACCTTGGAATAGAATTCGACTGAGCAGAATAAGTAATATTGAATTATTATATGTAGAAAATGACAGTTAGGCCCTACTTGAAGAGACACTTGTTAACCTAGATAGGATAGTATAAATAAAAGGAGCTTGATCTCATTTGGTAACACACTCACACTCAATAAATTGGTGCTCAATTCTAGAGGAATAATACAACTACAATGACTCCAGTTGGGTACTGTTCTTAGTCTATGGTTTGAGACTTTCTACTTGGTGCTACCTTTTGAGAAAGGTGCACACTCTCTCTCTCTTAGTTATCTTTTGGGTCTAGTGCTGCTTGTCAATGTTTAAGGCGTTTAAGGGTGGATTTGTGCCTATGGTTGGGTGACAATGTTGTGAAATTGTCTATGTTTAAACAAGCACAATATTCTAACAGGTTATGGACCCACACTACCTTTGGAACAATATAACAATTGAAAGGTAGATCTAAATCACTCTGCCAATATCATTGTATCAAAACTATAGTTACAGTGCACTTCCAGTTGTACCAATTTCACTACTAGTTGCAGTGAAAGTTTATGTGAAGTATTGAGTCTAATTTTTGGTTATTCTAGTGCACCCTAACCCAACGCATTTCCTGGTTCCCTCAACCATCAAAAACATCAAAATTGAATTTTTGGGTCAAAGTCAACATTTGAATGGTCAAAGTCAAAATATTGGTCAAGGTGAAAGTCAAATATAGTCATGAATTCCTCCATAAAATCAGAGTGGTGCAGCATAAGCATTGTCTCTTAGTTGAGCATGGAAGACAACTATTGACATCATCCTTGCAAAGAACAAAGGGAAAAATTATGGAACCCCAGACTTAGGAGTAGGCGTCAAAGCATGAAGAGTTTCATTTTTGGAGCTTCCAAGCACATGAACGTGGAGTACGAGAAACAATAAAAAGCAACTACTGCATATATGAATCTTTGGAAAGAGAAGGGATACTTTTCCAAGAAGCAATCATAGAGCCAGAAAGATTTTAGATCTAATACATTTAGAAGAACAACACACTCTCCATGTTGGAAAGAATACTTATCTCATAATAAAATAAATTCAAGCGGAACAATAACCAGACTCCATGTTTGCATATAAGGTTTGATATTTAATTGCTTCTTAACTATTGCAATCCTTTAGATTTTATTAATGCTAGGAACAAATGAATACTTCGTAGCATGTACTATTAATATAAATGTTTATTTTACTTACTTGCAATATGAACTAACATCTCCTCTAGGAGATATTTCTTATTCTTGTCTAAGGCAGGACATATTAGTAATTCCATAATGAATTACCATGAAATAGATATGTTCTTATATAAAATGCTATTATATTGGAAATACTTTTTCTCTTGTTGTTTCTATTTCAGGCAAGTTATCTTACTTATTCCATGAAGGTTACCACAAAAAATAAAGACTTGAAAGGACTCAAAGGGACTCAAACTCTAGAGGGAGTTAGTGATCAGGAATAATGAAGGCTTGGTGACACTTTGCAATATTCATAGGGACTTGAAGTGTGGTTCAAGGATTCTCTCAGTTAAATGGAGTTGATGGTAGAATTTGAAAAGAAATTTGTTTTAGGCCTTTGTGTTGAGTTGTAGGGCTTTGTGTCGAGTTGTAGGATTTATTTTTTGACCACCTATTTAGACTAGGGGTTAACTCCATGTACCATGAAGCTGTGTACCTTGGGGTACAACTTTTTTTCGAAGACTTCTAGTTCTACAAGGCATTTTTTTTTCCCTCACACATCTTTTTGTAATCAGAATGTCTCCCATGCCTAGGATAATAATGTAATGAGTGAGCATGATTCATAATTTATGTTAGTTACATAGGACTTTATCATTAGGGAAGTCCTTTAATCGAATGTTTTTTATCCTCGTGTAATTTTTAATTACCCTTGAGTTTTTCACTCACAATAATCCTCCAAAGTGGTGAAATAAGTTCTAATGATCAAGCCCAATGGGTGACTAGGGTCTAAGAATATTTTAAATGACCATACTAGACATTTTCCATAGTCTTATTAATAGTTTTTTTTATTTATTAAAATTACCAATTTAATAGTAATTTTAATTAATTTTGATGTAAAAATGAAATGTAAAACTTTGTGCACGTGTTGATCTTTTCACCGTCTTGGTACTCATCCTCTCAATATTATAGTATTCACCCTCTTTGAATCTTCCACCTGATTGTGGTCAAATTAGATATTCGAATTGACCGTGTTCACTCATTTGAATTCTAACTCCCAAAATACATAAGAATATTTCAAACCCAGTTTTCCCAAAATACATAGGAGTATTTCAAAACCAATTTTCTCCCATGCTCATTATGGCTTGTATCATCTTCCCCTTTTTAACTCTTCTTCAAAAACCTCTTATTCCCATTCGACTTCACTCTTAACTTCCACGAGTTCCTTTCTTTTGAATTATCTATAGGTTTCCAATAACCACATCAATGCCTTTTACAACATCTTTGCATCATCATGAACCCTACCTCTACCTCTTGCAGCTCGTAAGCTCGGTTTCTGTGATATATTATTCCCACTTTCGTGCTTGAACTCTTCCCAGAACATGTTGGGATAATATAATTACTCCAGCTGGCCTAGTTACTTAAGTTCTTCCCAGAACATGTTGGGATAATATAATTACTCCAGCTGGCCTAGTTACTTAAGTTATTGTTGAGATGGTCAGATCTATACCTTGCATCTAAAGAATTCTTGATTGATAGATAGTTTGAGAATATTCACATATTTGAGAAGATTATGATTTATGAGCTAAGTGTTAGAATTTAAGGGTAAATTAGGAAAAAAATATTTTAAATTTTATTTGGTAATGTAAATTTGGATCAGAAATATATTCAAAAATTTTAATATAAACTATTTATAACAGAAATCACATTATAGATCTAAGTATTATCTTGTTTATTTAGGTGATGTGTTGTTGTTATCCTCTTTTCTGTATGCTTAGAAAAACAATTTAAAGAATAATTAATCAAACCCTTAGCTCATTATGATCCTTAGAACAATTTTACCAAAAATAACTTTAGAGTAAAAACAAAAAACTGACCAACATACCAATCATCAATTAAAAGAGCTAAAACATGACACCATTGTCCAACCTAATGGCTGAAAGGAGGCCACCTCAATAAATTATGTCCAAAATACCAAATTGCTACAACAATGGTCATAAGTAATGGCAGTTATAGGGCTTCCCTAACAAACCCTATTCAGGGTACAACAATGGTCATAAGTAATAGGGCACAAACCCTATTCAGTGTACTAAGAGCTGCAATATGAGGCAGCATACACAGGTCAGCATAAAAAGGACAACTACAGCATAAGGTGGCACCAGCAATGAGACATCGGCAGCATACAGGGCGGTACCAGCAAGGACACATATAGGGCAAGTCGCGGTCCCACAAGGAGATAGGTGAAGCACATAGGTGGCAGTACCAACAAGGGGACAACGACGCCACACAGGTGGAAGTACCAACAAGGAGACATCGACAGGCTGGAAAAAGACTCTTAGGGGTCAGCAGTAGCAAGGGACTAGCAAGGGTCAGGACAGGACAAAAACTTAGACCAAGACTGGCTAGAAGGAAGAGTTAGTGTGTCTAGTGAGAGGAGAGGTCTCTTCTTTTCATAGTTTGGTAGGTAGGTTAGGGTTAGCAAAAATTGCCCTAACTTTAGTGTTTGATTAAACCTTAACAATTTAAATAAATTAAAAAATTAATATTTTAATCATAAAATATTAAATGTTAATTAGAAATTTGATTAAACCTTAACAATTTAAACAAATTAAAAAATTAATATTTTAATCATAAAATATTAAATGTTAATTAGAGATGTCAACAAGTTAAGGAGAGGGGATCTCAAGGAGGCTAGCAAAGAACCAAACCAAAAAACCACATAAAAATTGAGGAGGACTTAACTCAAGCAAGGGGTTGCAAAAGTAATAAGACAAGGTGAGGTGGGGTTCTTCTTTAATGACATAATGTCCACATAAGTCTCTTGATATAACTTATAAGCTTTTATCATCCCAACATAAGAGGAAGGTCAATGATGTGATCATGTCCTTCTTCTTAACTGCTCCTAGGTCTCATGGACCATCCCGGGAGAAAAAAAGATCAGACATCATCTCAACTTGGTACTTAACCAAGAAACTGTCTATACCTGAGACGCAATTGGGCCCTAGCCCTAGATCACAACTAGGGTCTTATCCACCAAGGTACACAACCAAGGATCAATCCAAGCAAGGAGTGAGGATTCCGTGGAAGGGCCATAGAACACATCTAGAGACTTATACCATCAAACTGCTTGGTCCTTGATCAAGAACCCCATCATTACACTTGGGCCTTCACTAGGGGCTTTTAGACCAAGAACCCAGAGTGTATTGGGGCCCTAGATCTTAGCTATGGTATTTTCCATCCTCCAGAGAATGGCTCTTGCAACTGCATTTAGAAGACCGTAAAAGTGAATGCATATCACAGATCTGATAACACCAAACAATGAAGATATTCATATCACTCTGATATTGGGGAGATCTGGTTGAGATTGTTTTCTTATCGTGGAGAAAGATTTGGAGAAAGCGTGTATAGAACTGACCCAAGTAGGCTTGAGGAGTCGACTAACAATTTGCTATTGTGGAAATAATCACAGTTTTGTGAGTGAGCTATGGATGAAGCCCATAAATTTTATTGTGGTCTGAATGCTGGCTTTTTGTTGTTGTTGTTTGAGTTGTTAATAATTCATCCAACTATGGATGAAGCCCATAAATTTTATTGTGGTCTGAATGTTGGTTTTTTGTTGTTGTTGTTTGAGTTGTTAATAATTCATCCAATGTTAGACCTATCAAAGTATTTCTTTGGTCATGTGGTATGGCCACAATTATTTTAGACATAAGTCTTCTATAGTTATTTTCTAGATTATCATCGTTGGTAGTTAGAGTATTGTCACCATGGTTGGGTACCTACATGTCTTGCTACATCGAAGTATCACATAGGATTGGTTGTGACTTGTTCAATCTAGTATCACCATAGGGTTGGTTGTGACTTGTTCAAACTAGTATCTCCATAGGGTTAGCACAAATGTACTCTTGGTTCCAAGCTGGTATAAATATAAAAATTCAAATTTGTGGTATGAAGAATCAAAGTTCCGTGGATTGTTGAGAGCATAAGGAATTTAATGGTCCTAGTTAAAATTGGATAAATGTTGTAGCGAGGTGCTTGTCCCACTTGTACTGCCTCATGGTAGGAAGTGTGTTGTAAGTCCTATTATTAAAGCATACCTCATGCTTAGTAGCACATGTAATAATTCCTCTCATGCAAAGAGAGAGAGGTTGTGCATGAAGTTGTGAAATTAACCACTCACATAGGTAAGGGGATGACAAGAGGACCCATAGCCTAAACTTGATGAATTTCAAAGAAGCCAAAGTCTATAATAAATGGGGAGAAACATCAATCTACATCAAGCTAATGTGACTAAGTTTATGTTGTAATAGAAGAAGTAAACTTTTTTTGGAAGATCTTGCTTAAGCAGTAGAAAAAGATTGTTGAAAAAATTGACTTGTAAGAGTTTGAAGAGCATGAAAAAGTGAATAGCACTATGTAGAAATGCATGTGGATGATGGAATTGAAATTGATCTCAACTATTGTAACCCTAGCTTAGACCATGTTGTCTTAATTAAGGGGGAGTGTTGGAATAATCTAATTGATCCAGCTAACCTAGTTAGTTAATTTATTGTTCACATAGTCAGATCTAAAAAGTTCTTGGTAGATAGATCTAGATAGTTTTTAGTTTCTAGCTATGTTTAGATAGATCTTCTCTAAATCTTTAGAAGAAATTGTGTATATATATTTCACTTTTGAAACAATGCAGGAAATGAAGTTTGGTATGAAAGTTTATGATCAATAGCTCATTAGTGTAATTGTGTGTTATCTTGATAATTTTTGTTACAGCAATAGCTATAGTTAATTTGCTACTAGTTAATTTGCTACTCCCTTCCTCACTTCTTTGTTGCACATGTAGCTTAGTCTAGCAACTCTACCCAATACTCACCGCAAGAGGTTCTTCCTCGGTGGGGCTGTCTTCACCAAAGATTCTTTCGACTCTCATATTACTTAACACAGAACACTAGCCTGCTTGATCTGAAAATGCACAACATACTATTGAAGCAAAGCAAAACCTAATAGCAAGGCTTTCATCTTCATTTTTCTCACTCTTCTGTGTCATCAGTAACTGCCCACAACTATCTACAATACTCTCCTGTCCTCTCATTCACTGTCTAGGGCTTTCCTGCCATCTATACTTAATCCCTCTACACTGAGAACTACTATTTGAATTTTTCATGGCATGCTAGGAAGCAGATTTCAGATCTCACTATGATCTGCTCAAAATAGGTTCTCTCCTCCTGTTGAGGCTATAGTGTTCTTTATATCGTCAGGCAGCGGTAGTTTACTCGAGTGTTTTCGGGGATCAAAGTTGACTATGTCGTTCCGTCTTTTTCTATGCCACATAGGCCCTGTAGATTCGATACAGTTCATTCTGACTGTGACTTTGATAATTATAAATAGAGGTGAATAGGATGATCGTGTGTCTTGCAATTTCAATTCAGTGTTGTAATTCTACGTGTGCTCCTCGTTTTATCTTCTTATGATTTCAATAGAATAAATACGTAAGTAAATACCTACCCGAAGATAACAAAAAAGTTCCTTCCAGTTTAGTGAGAAACTTATAGCTAGCGTAGAATAATCCTTGCGTTAGGTAATATATTTCAAGTTGGCATGTAGGCTAGTTAAGGGAAGATTCCACCCCCGAAGGTAGCGAGACACTTTATTTTGTCCAGAGAACTCCCATCATATCGATAATTAGAGATAGCTCTCACAACTTTACAGGATTTCCAAAAGCCAAGTAAAATTGAAATAGGTGTATTAATTTATGCTCGAAGAGCAGCTCTTATGCATGAGAGGAAATTGTAGTTTACCATTTGTAGTCATTCACATGAGCAGAGTAGTCCGACAAACTATCTGCATACATTGATACATGTTGCAAAGAAATGAAAGTATTACAGTTATCAGATTGTTACCTTAATACATCATCGGTACATCCACGCCTCTGCAACATCCTCCCAGTCCTACTTTCAATGTCAGGATTCGTAAGCGCTACCGGGTCGACGTGCTCATGCTCAGCTTGCCTTGCGTGCATGGCAGCTGCCAACAGAAGATGAAATTTCTCAAGGTTCGGAGTGGATGTGGAACTTCGGATCTTCATCTCCTCCCAACCTGCGCCTAGTATGATGATGATGGATACTCTCCGGTAGCTCCCTTGCCAAGCCACAGTAATAAGATGCGAGAAAAAGTACAGAAAGTCCTTTCAATTAATAAGGACTATATACCAAGGCTCTTAACAAACCCTACGATTGAACCCATCCTTTCAATTAATAAGGACAAAACTTAAGGACAAAGCTATATAGCAAGGCTCTTAACTATCCCTAGATATGAACCCGCGATAGTGGGAACTAATAAGCACGCAAGGCTCTTAACAAACCCTAGAAATGAACCCGCGATCGGGGGAACTAATAAGCTATAGCAAGGCTCTTCACAAACCCTAGAATTGAATACATCCTTTCGATTAATAAGAATAATGCTATATATCATGGCTCTTGACAAATTTTAGCTCTTAACAAACCCTAGATATGAACCCGCGATCGGGGGGACTAATAAGGTATAGCAAGGCTCTTCACAAACCCTAGGATTGAATACATCCTTTCGATTAATAAGAATAATGCTATATATCATGGCTCTTGACAAACTGTAGCTCTTAACAAACCCTAGAAATGAACCCGCGATCGGGGGAACTAATAAGCTATAGCAAGGCTCTTCACAAACCCTAGGATTGAATACATGCTTTCGATTAATAAGAATAATGCTATATATCATGGTTCTTAACAAACTTTAAATTTTAATTTTGATAGGAGTTTTATTTTGGATTATAAACATTTTTTTGGTTCATCCATTTTTATTTGAGGATAAATTTTATTTAAAGTTTAATAGATTAAGAATTAAGATGGATTTATATTTGTTAATATTAATACTAATTAAAAAATAAATTATAAATAAAAAATAAAGATAAAAACTCAACATAATTATGTTAATTATGAATAACCAATTTATTTAATAAAGATTTATATATTTTTGTTAATTATTTAATATTTTTTTATAAATTTATTAGTGACAAATTATAATTATGGTAAGTTTGTGAAACTTATAAATTTAAATTATTTAGTTGGATTATTAAATTGTTTTTCTAATTAAATTTTTTTGAAATAATATATATATATATATATATTTTTTATTTTTATTAAAATGATATTTTTATTTAAGAGAAAATAAATTATTTAAATTTTTTTAGATTGTGTTGAATATATATATATATATATATATATAATTTTCTAATATTTTTAATTTCTTTATTATTTCACATTTTTCTTTCAAAATTAGTTATTATTTTTTTCTTTTAAACTTAGTTATGATACTTTCAGATTTTTTTATTTATAGGAGTCTCCTCCACCACTATCCTCCAGTAATTTGATAACAAAACTTAGTTATGTAACAACATTTCTACCATATTAAGGTATAAAAATGAAAACATTTCTATATATACTATACAAGCACATTTTCATGCAACAACAATGAGTCATGATTTATGATATTCATGATTCACTTTGAGTTTCTTTACATTATCCTCAATTAGCACATAAATATTTTTTGGTTAGGTGTTGAAGAAATTATATTAATTAAAAGTAAATATACATAAGCAGATATACTTAGAGCTACAATAAATCAGTTTTCCATATGAGCTTAGAACCATCTAGAGACATAAGGAATGCAAGTTCTAACATGTCATATTCATAATTTATAATAGGTTTTACAAAAAGATTGGTGAGATTCTTCCAAAAACAAACTAGACTCGTAGGAAATTAACACATAATGTCACATTAAATAAAATAAAAAAATATCAACAATATTCATACATATAAAATTGGGAAAAAATCAATTTTAAAAATGGAACAACTTACCTTGTATTTGTTATATCTGAAGATTATAGTGATATTAGAATGAATAAGATTGATATAGAAATATAATTTATAAAAAAAGTAATACAATTTAAACAATTTGAAGAAGAAAATCATTTTTCAAATAAGTATTTTAATATTTATTTTTTATTTTGAATTTTGTTTATCTTATTTTGTGTGATTAATTTTTTATTTTATGTATTAAATTTTATTTAAATAAAAGTACATGTAATTTTCAAATTAACATAATTTTATTCTTATATTATAAATTATTTGTTTATATAAATAAAATCAATTTTTTTAATGAATAAATAAGTTATTATAAATGTTTTAGTTTTGTTGAATACTTTATTTATTATCAAATTTATGATATTTTTTTAATATATATATTTTATATTTATTTTATTTTTTGAAATTAATTAATGTGTAATAATTTATTTTTTTTAGTATTTTTATTTCTATTCTTTCTGTGTGTGTGTTTTTTAGAGATATTTTATTATATATCTAGGGTTTTGAACAAGAATAATCTCTGTAGTTTTTATCTCAGAATAATCTCTCCATTTTCATAAATTATTTTTGGCTTCTTCAAAGGGTTGAGCATTTGGACATCTGAAATGAGGTGAGTCACTTTTTACTTTGATTCAATTTTAATTTTACTTAAAGAGATTTAAATATATTTAATTTATTTTTTTATTTTAAGTTTCAGAAGTAAAAGTTGATTTGAGAGATAAAGTCAATCCATAATAATAATTGTTACATCTTTTTTCTCTTCTTTTCAAAATGAGCACTCCACCACCTATTCCAAAAACTCATCCTAACAAGGGGAGGCCCCCCAAAATCACCCTAGAAATCCTTTACGATTATATGGAATGAGTAGAAAAAAAAAAGAGAAGAGAGAGATGCAAAAATCCAAATAGAGTTAGAAACATTAGAAAAAAGGAGTGAAAAATGAGAGGTAAAACTCCAAATAGAGCTAGAGGCAATGATTGATAAAAAAATTAAAGATACCATTCAAACTCAAATAGAGGATAGATTCTTAGGGTTCAAGAGGGAATTGCAAACAATGAAGGATAGAATTCAAGAAATGGAAAAACATAAAAAATAAACCCAAGAGGGAGGGGTTTTAGAAAATCAAAACTTGAGAGATAGGATTAAAGAGCTAGAAGAAAAACTAACCAACAATTTGACCCTTAGTGATATGGAAAACAAATTGGATATCAAACCCATCAAAGAGGAAATGAATAAGTTAATCGAATTGGGCCATGAGCATAACAAAAGAAACTTGAACCTCATAATTTTCGATATAAAAGAACAACAAGAGGAGGATACACTATAAATAGTAAAAGAAGAATTAAAAAATAAATCACAAATTGATTCAACTTACCTCATAGAAGAAAAGAGGCTAGGAAAAACAATTGATCAGAAAGATAGGTTGATCCATGTCAAAGTAAGTTGTAATGACCATAAATATAACATACTTAGTAAATCTATGAGCTTAAAAGGGTCACGAATATTTATAAATGAAGACCTCATTCCCGAAGACCAAGATAAATTAAGGAAGGAAGTTCAAAAGGTAAAAGAAGCTAGGAAAGAAAGAAAATGGGCAATAATTAGAAATCGAAAAGCTATTGTTAGGGATAGAGACCAGAAAGATAATAATAAATAATAATTTCGGACACTTGGGATTCTTTTTTGGAATTTTAGTGGCTTTCCATGGCGTAAAGGTCCTATGATAAGTTGGATCCTGAGTGATATTGATATTATTTGTCTAGCTGTAACTTAGGAGAATGAGGAATCTAAGGTCCCTAACATGGAAGGATTTGTCTTATGGTTGGCATGGGATAAAAAATCCCACCGTAGAGGGATAGGAGGCATAGCTTGTTATATTAGAAAAATAATTTCTCCTCACATTCAACTTCATAAGATTGACCCTCTTACTCAATACATTTGGATAGAAATTTCAGACACGAGTGCTAAGAAGATGTATATAGCAATTTGTTATTTTGCACCTATTAATTCTACTTTTTTATAAGAAAAATAATCTAGATAAAAATTGTCCCTACAATAATTTAGAACAAGATATTTATAATTTGAAAAATGAAGGTAATATCCTCCTGCTAGGAGACTTTAATGCTAGGAATGCAATACTCTTTTAAGTGATGAATCCAACCATAATCCTTTATGCCTAGATGAGGACCTTGTTTTATCTAATAGCTACAAAAGAAGTTCTGGAGACCTAATTGAGAATTTGTTTGGTACTGAGTTGGTCAAGCTCTAGAGCTCTCAAGACCTAATAATTTGCAATGGAGTAATGAAGTGGCCAAACTCCAACCAAATGACATGTATTCATGGGTTGTGTAGTAGTGTTGTAGATTATGTGATATCTAATATCCCCGTTTCCGACCAAATAACAACTTTTGATCTTTTAAATGACCATGAACCTCACTCTCATCATAAACCTTTAACCCTAACTCTAAAATTTTCCATGCATTGGAGAACCATTGAAGAGAATTTTGATAATCAAAGGAATTTGCGCTTTGACAAAAGTAAAGTTGACATTTTCTTAAAGGATTTAAATAGTAAATTAAACCTCTTAACTTATAAGGACAACATTGAAGAACTGTATCATACTTTTAAAACTACCCTTTCCACTTCTATTAACAAGTTCTCTTTCGAGGTGTCCCATAAAAAGAATAATAGAACAACCAACCCTTGGTATAATAAAGAATGTAAAATTGCTAGGAAAACCATTAGGGATGTTTCTAATGAGCCCTTAAAACTCGATAAGATCAATACATACAAAGGCCTAATTAAAAGGAAAAAAATATACTATATCAATAAAAGGCAAGAGCAACTTTCACAACTATACAAGTTGGATCCTAAAAAGTTCTCGAGCCAAATTCTAAAACGCAATACTAAAGAAAATAATAGGATTCCCTTAATGGATTGGAATTCCTACCTTAAAAGTCTTTACGAGTTCCCTAATTCCATGGACACCATTTCTATTTTCCCTACAAAGGAAGAAGTTTTTTCTTTAGATGACATAGAGTTCGGTGTTAAGCGGCTCGCAAATGGGAAAGCTAAGGACATTGAAGGCTACCGAGCTAAAATTGTTAAAATTGGAGGGCCAATCCTTATCCCTCACATACACAAGCTCTTTAATTTAGGATCCCTATTTTGTACCATATTTTCTACAAGTAATATAAATTTCTACATTGACTTACAAAAAACAAAGTTGGAAAACAATCTAGTTTACCATTCAAGGACAAAGCATGTTGATACTTGGTTTCATTTTGTTTCATTTAGGTAAAGGTGGAACTGTCCCACCAACTGTGCATGTTTTCTTTTTTGGTCCTTTTCAACCTCTACTAACAACTTTATAATCATTTCCAGCTTGCTGAGTTGATGCTAGATCTCGTTCAACATCGTCTTAATCTCCCGATGGTCTTCCTATCTCTTCTCCTCTCACTCTGATTTAAATTTTCCAATCAACATCTTGGTGAACTAGGCAGTCTCTATCATTTTATGGTAGAGGGTCTCCCTCAGACACGTATTCCCCAGGTCTCTAACCAAATCTACGTCTTGTGCCATCTCACCCCATTCTTTGTCGCTCCACTCCTCCTTTATTTCCTCTTCCCACCTGTTAATTGTTTCCTTCCCTTTCAGTGAGACCAATGTATTGAAGGTGTTATCCGCTTCTCTCATAGCCTACTCAATCCTAGTTAAGCGCCTCAAACTTTTCAGGATCTCCTTCCCGAAGGGACTTCTCTTCCTTCGTGTGTGCTACAGGCGTGCCATTTTTCTTTGTTTCCATGGACTCTGCTTTGGCAGTTCTTCCTATTCCTCACTTCACTATTCTCTTTACCTACTCTACTCTTGAGGCTGTAATGAACCTTACTCCTAAACCCCTTCTGGTTTCCATCTTGTCTTTTGGCCTTCTTCTTATAGCATTTCCTCATCTGCAGTGATGTACCTCCTATCAATTTTTTCCTGAGGTGGTGATATCACCCTTCATTATTTGATGGTAAGGCTATGGTTCCCATGATGTTACGACCTCTTCTCCTATCCTTTCCACTTCCCTTACTCGCTTGGGAGCCAATCGTTCTCCAAATTAGCAGACGTGCTAGTTCATAAGAAGGTTCCAGAAGAGAACTGGAGGATACAAAGGTAAGTCTCCTCTAAAATTATTGAACTATGGTAGAATAGGACATACTGTTGATAACTACATCTATAAAAAGAGAAGTCTCAACAATAAAAAGAGATTCTACTCCAAGGATTATTGCATCTCCTCAAATGAGAGTGATGAAGAAGATAATGATGGAGGATAGTTCCTCTTCATAACCCAAGAAACCTAGGATGATGATCACAAGAGTTCTAAAGAAGAAGAAATCATTTCTAAAGAAGATTAAAATGAAGAAATCAACCTTGAATCCTTTTGGGGATACAAAGGCAACGTAGAGAGTGAACAAGAAGATAAGAATCTTGAAAAGTTGAAGCATGTTGAAACTGAAAATAACAAGCTTAGAAACACAAACATAATACTAAAAGGTGAATTGAATAGTTGTGAAAAAGAGAATTACAAGCTTGAAAAGACCATTGGTATCTTGAAGGAACAATTAGAAGATTGTGAGAAATTGAAAGCAGAATTGGATCACACAAAAGGGGAGCTACTATTGACAATAGAAAAGTTGAAGAAGTTCAAAAAAAGCACTAAGAAATTAGATGAGATCCTTAGTAGTCAAAGATATCCAAACGACAAGACATGACTAGGATAGAATGATAATTTGAAGACAACAAAACAAGAGAAGGAAGATGAAAAGGATGAAACCAACACTCCAAATAAAGTTGAACAACAAGATAGAAGACTAGAATTTAGAAGGAATGATACATCAAGAACATCCTCTCCCATCAGGTATGAAAGAAATCATTATGAAGGAAACTACAGAAGAATTGATCATGAACCTAGATGGACCACACCACAAAGAAGATTACTTACTCCCAGGTATCAAAATTTCTTTCTTGGACATTGTTATACTTGTGGAAATTTTGAACACAAGGCAATAAATTGTAGAATCAATGAATGGAATAACTATCCAAGCTACATGAATGGTGCAAATAGTAGATATGGAAATGTTCATAGACCTGTTTACAAAATTATAATCCATTTGAACCATTAATGGATCAAAATATTGTATGATACAAGTGCAATAATCTTGGTCACAAAGCACGAGATTGCAAAGAGATGAAGGAAGATAATCCTATTCCAAATGTCCCTATACCAACTACAACATGGAAAAGGAAAGAAATTCCACACAATGAAAACTGTCGAATAGCATTGGTTGCTAAAAAATGAAAATAAGAATATGAATGGTTCATAGACAATGGGTTCTCATCTCATATGACCGGAGATCAAAGAAAATTTGTCAGCTTGAAGAAAAAGTGTGGAAATGTTGCATTTGGAGATGACTCAACTACCAAAATACTTGGAAAAGGAACTGTAAATCTTGGAAGTGAAAATGTAAAAGCAGGAAAAGTCCTATTGGTTGAAGATCTAAAGAATAATCTCCTCAGCGTCATCAAAATATGTGATCAAGGATACACTCTCATATTTGACTTCCAAAAATGTAAAATCATAGAAAATAACTTAGGAATATTGGTTGAAACTGCAACAAGAAGACATAACAACATATACATCCTAGACATGAAGAAGAGAGAGAAGAAATAAGCCACACAAAAGGATTCCAAGGAAGAAAAAGTCCCAAAGACCAAAAATAAGGATGAAGTATTATTGAGTGCCACATGTTCAGGGGGAGCAACCCCAAAGAACAAGGTCACCTTATGCCATTGAAATTAGGGGGAGCAACCCCACCCTTTTCCATTGATGTCAAAGGGGGAGAGAAATTGGGATCATGATGACAGGGGGAGCATGAGTGTTTCCATCAATGAAAAACAAGGAGATTACTCGAAGATTAGTTGTTGTCATTGATGTCAACCCTACCTGCATTGGATAAACCATCAAGGTGGGAAGACTACCTACATTTGGTAGAATTCGCCTACAATAATGGGTATCATACATCTCTGAAGATGAGTCCATTCGAAGCACTTTATGGAAGAAAGTGCAACACTCCAGTGAGCTGGGATAATCCAGCTGACAAAGTAGTAGTTGGACCTGAACTGCTCAAAGAGATGGAAGATCAGATGATAAAAATCAAATAGAATTTGAAAGCTGCCCAGGATAGGAAGAAAAGTTACACTGATAGTAAAAGAACCCATAGAGAATTCAAAGTGGGTGACCATGTTTTCCTGAAAGTGAAAAGTAACAGGAGATCCATGAAGCTGGGAAGTTGCGCCAAGTTGGCAGCAAGATTTTGTGGGCCATTTGAGATCTTGGAAAGGATTGGGCCAATTGCATACATTCTTGCATTACCTGCATCTATGAATGTACATAATGTGTTTCATGTTTCACTGCTTAAGAAATATGTACCTGATGCTAATCATGTTATCGATTGGACTGTTATTGAGGTGGAAGCAGAAGGTGTCCTGCAAGTGCATTATGTGCACATATTGGACAGTAAAAGAAAACAGCTCTAGAATCGAGCTATAGAGCTTGTAAAGGTCTAGTGGACCTGGTACAGTCCTGAAGACGTGACATGGGAGCATGAAGAAGTAATGCGGGCAGAGTACCCGCATCTTTTTGAAAATTTTGAAAGACTTGCAGAGACAGTGTAAGTTGCACTAAGGACAGTGCAAAAATAAGGGGAGGCAGATTGTAGTGTCCCCAAGGCCGAGCCCCATTGCAAATCATGATATATGAAATGAATTGTAAACATGTCTATAGGCTGGTGAGCCATGTTTTGTATAAGCTAGTAGGCTTATGTGTTTGTTAGGCCATGGAGCCTAAGTGTTGAAGGCCAGGAGCTTGCTGATGTACATGTACGTATGCAGAATGATTAATAAAAATATATACACTGCCAGGTGCAGACCAACCACGATGAATGAGTGAAGGGGAACTAAGCATCCACAGAGTGGACAAGGGATTAGGGGCTGGAAGGTGGGAAAAATGAGCTAAGTGTTGAGCCTAGGGGCTAAGCCTAGGGGGCTTAAGCCTGGGAATAATATTTTAATATTATTTCCCAAAAGACATGTGTATTTTATTTTATCCTAAGTCCCTGGCAACGAAAAAACGTGCAAAGGGATGCATGCTATGGGAAGGCATGCATTTCCTAGGGTGACAAGTGTCAACCCTAGTGCATGAAAATATACTAGCTGAGATGAACCGAGGGGGGGGGATCTTCTCAATTCTACTCGACCATCTGAGCGTGAACCAGTCAGATCTCTGCAAGATTACCCTCGTACAATCTTGAAACCAAAAACCGTGAGACTATCCCATGATTATTGAACTTGTTGGGGAAGCGTGGGTTCGTTCTTCCCGATTGGTTGTTGCGGCCATGCAGTGCTGGACTGCGCGTAGCATACCGACAAGAGTAAGCTCGTGCTAAGCTTGTGTATGTCCTCTCTTCTGGTGAGGGAGGTGATTGTGGATTGGAAGAAGTAGGTTGTCAGGCCTGCGAGCAACTCTTTCTAGGTGAAAGAGTTTGTTGGGAAGCGGTTTCTTTCAGAGAGTGTCCAGTACCAGCTTTAGACTCTGAGACTTCCTGATCCGGGCTGTTGGCGAGACCCGGAGAGGAGGTTAGCATCGATGGAATGTACGTGTGAAGGTGTATACTCTCGGGTGGAACAGGCATGTGGGAAATGAGAGTCTGGTAGTAGTGGGCGTAAGATGGCATCTTTGGGAAGAACCTTTCCAGATATTTCTGTGTTGTTTTCCCTGTAACCTCAGCCTAGCCTAGGATTCCTTGCCTTGGGGTGGAGCTCGGTCCCAGCTCGGGGGTGATCCACTATTGAGATGATGAGCAGTGTGGTCTAAGGCTGGGAGGTTCGTGGAAGGCCTGCACTTGGTTGGTGGTTTTCACCATTGTTACAAGATAAGTATCTAACTATGTTCTTATCTCATTTTGTATGACTGTGCTACATAAATTATCATGTTTTCCGCTGTGTATATGAATTAATATGAAAAGCTAACTGCTTGCTGATTATGGTAGTAATTCATATGAATACTCTGTGTTGAATGTGTATAATTGGTAAATGCATGTGGAGTACATACTGGACTGTATGTGTTATAAAATCCAACATAAGTGTATACAAATTGTTAGATTGCACGTTAAACTCTGGGTCAGCAATAAGGGATACTACAAATTGGTATCAGAGCCAAGGTTTCAACACTGAGCCTAGATGGTCCAGTGGAGTGGTCTTTGGATCGAGAATGCGAGGGGAAATTGGGTCTAGGAGACCAATTTTGTACCCTGGTTTGCTCCAAAATTTCAAGGAGTTACTTGACGAGTTTTAAAACTCAGGAAGCATTGTGGTGAGTGAAACTGTAGCTGGTGTGGTCGATGGACACAGGGAGACAGGTCTGTACACCAATGGTGTTAGAACCTTAGTATATGTTTGGGGAGGAAGGCGAGCCCTCGTGACCGTCAGATTTGAAAAAATGTGCGTAGGAATTAAAATTCCTTTTTGAAATACATAGGAATGTGGAAAATCGCGATATGTGAAATTCTGAATTGGTTAGGAACCACCTAAGCTGTCAGATCTCAGCCAAAAAACCCGTCAGCCATAGGATCTGTCGGGAGATGTCCAGAGGTTAAACCTCAGAGACTAGGGGCAAAAATTCTGATTTAGATCTAGACCATCCGAAAGATGGAGGGCACGTGTCGTGTGGTCATCGGAGTTTTGGTAAGTGAAGGTTCATGGTTTTGTAAAGTAGTGAAACTTGAGGGTTGACCTAAACCGTTCATCATTTGGGACGCGTGTCAGAATTCCGAAGAGAGTTAGAAATCGACGTATCGGAGATCCTGAGGACAGGATAATCTCGCAACTTGAAATCGCGAAACACGATATCCCGACAGGCTAAGGAAATAGCATGGGGCCACGGTGGAACCGGTGACATGAACAAGTGGCAGCCATCGAAGTCATCAGGAAAAAAATCCCGACAAGGGAGTCGTCTATCGATATTTGGGTCATCGGATATCAGGAATCCTGGTGACAAGGTGTTTATGCACTTTGGATTCGCGAAGTCCAAAACCTCGACAGAGAGGAAGATACCACCATGCAGCCATCTGTCAGCACATCGGAAAGGAGGGAAGGGCCATTGTGGGAGCCAATTGTCCATATAATGGCGAGTCGGGATTCGGAGAATCGGGAATCGCGAGGACAAGAAGTCTATGCATTGTGAAGATCCGAACCCTGAAACCCCGATGAGAGGTTTGACTGCGGTCATGGGGTAGAGGTCACGTGGACCAGGAGCTAAGCCAAGAGGGCTAACGTGTGAAGGGCACATTGGGATTCAGAGAATCGCAAATCCTAAGGACATGTGCATTTGGACATTAGGAAGTCTGAAACCCCGATAGGAGGTAGGATTGTGGTCATATAAGGGGAGGTCATGTGAACCACGAATCTATCCAGAGAGTTAAATGGGATTTCTCTGGTACCGAGACTCCGAAACCTTGAAACCCGAAGTGTCAAAAATGAAAGCTCCAAAAACACGAAAATTACAGAGACGAACAAGAAGCTCAGAAAACTCATTTGGAATCAAAATTTCTTTTGTTCTTGTTGGTATTACTTATAAATGTTGAAGATTGTTCGTGAAGTTTTGATGGCTTGACAAACTTTGAATTTAATTGCACAGTGTGTGTGCAGAATTCAATGGAGGTCAGTACTCTAGTTAACCAACGTCGAGTATGGAGTGGGGAAAAGTGTAGATTAACCCTGGAATAGAAGACGAACAGGAAGGAAAGGATGTTAACCTGGGAGTTGAAGGATCGAACTTTAATGGGCATGGAAAATAAAAGGATAAGGAAGAACACATAATGAAAATCCTTGAAGGATTGCAAAGAGAGGCCAAGGCTCACCGAGATGAAAGCCGAAAGCTCTTGAAATTCAAGGACCAGCAGGGCGCATTAAAATTAAAATTTTTGAAGAGTCTGGAAAGAATAGAGAAGAAACTCGAGAAAGGAAGAGACTCAAGTATGACCGGGAGTCGCAGAACCCATGGGAGAAAAAGTAGGTCGAGGAGTGGTAGCCGACATCTTAGTTTCTCCCAAAGACATTCCGACAGTAAGAAACACAGTAGTTCAAGCCCATCCCCTACCAGAAAACATCAGAAATCTGGAAGGGAGGAATTGAAAGGAGAGATGAAAAAGATTAAGCCTCCAACATTCGATGGAGAACATAAGAATGAGGAAGATGCCGAGACATGGTTGCTTGGCATGAAGAAATACTTTCAATTGCAGAATTATTCCGCCCATGCAGAAGGAAGAATTGCAATGTACCAACTGAAAGGAAAAGCATCCATGTGGTGGGATCAGTTTGTGTAGGTACAACACCTCAGAGAGAAAGAGGTCACGTGGAAGGAATTTAAGAGGTATTTCGAGAAGAAATACCTGACTAAAAGATACTATGAAAAAAAGATGAAGGAGTTCTTCGAACTCAAGTTGGGCAGTATGACCATTGATTAGTATGAATGAAATTTTCTGGAACTACTGAAGTATGTTCCATTCATCAAAGATGAGGCTGTTAAAATTCAGAGGTATCTGAGTGGACTGCCACCTTCCATTGGTGACAAGATTCAATACGATGATCCTAAGACCATGGAAGAAACCATAAGAAGGGAGAAATGCCTATACAAACAACAAAGAGAAAATCCTACCTTTCGGAAGGTTTGGGATGACCAGAAGAGGGTTAAGAAAGAACATAAGTAGAAGGGAGACAAGCCATCCTTTTTCAGAAACAGTATTCAGGGACAACCATCATTTAGAGAGCCAAGAATGACTGAAGAGAGACCACAAAGATAGAGATAGGCACCCATTCAGTGTTGGGGCTGTCAAGGAAACCACAAGTACAGAGATTGTCCCCATAAAAATGGTAAGGCAAGAAATGCACATACTGTTCAACAAGATGAAACAGTGGAGGATTTGGGCAGCAGAATGCCGAGGATCTACGCAGCCCTGGACAATAAGCAAGCTGAATTTCAATCGCACATGATTGAAGTGGAAGGTATGATCAACAACTGACCACTTGTTATTTTGATTGATTCAGGGGCTAGCCATAGTTATGTAGATCCTAGGGTTGTGGAAAGTTTTCATCTAACAAAGAGCAAACATGAGAAGACTTGGTTAGTGCAGTTAGCCACAGGGACCAAGAGGAAGGTCATTGAATTGGTTAAGTCATGTTCGATGGACATGAAAGGAATGAGCACTGGGGATGAATTGAACTTTCTGCCTTTAGGCTCATATGATTGCTTAATTGGGATGGACTGGCTGGACCAACACCATGCCCTTATGGATTGCCGTAACAAGAGGTTCACATGTGTAGTGTACCCATTCACTACCTAGGTTTCCCAACCTCTCAGTTTTACCATTCTGTACATGGAATTATAAACTAATGCATTTATATAGAATTAAACATGCTTAAAACTCAGAGTATAATATATGGGTACTGCTATAATTAATCATTCCATAGCATTTATCATTAATTCATTTACACAGCGGAAAACATGATACAAAACAGCACAGTCATGTCAAATGTGTTAAAAAACATAATTCAGATTACTTATCTTTTATCAGTTGGAGAATTCACCAACCAAGTGCAGGCCTTCCACGAACCTCCCAGCCTTAGACCACACTGTTCATCATCTCAACAGTAGGTCACCCCCAAGATGGGACCGATCTCCACCCCATGGCAAGGAATCCTAGGCTAGGCTGAGGTTACAGGGAAGATAGCACATACATATTCACCAGGAAGAAACTCTCCCAGGAAACTCCCATGCTCACTGCCCACAGACCCTCATTCCCCACATGCCTGTTCCACCCCAGGAGAGTGCGCCTTCTCCGTCACCTAGACGGTCCTTCGGTTGCCAGTCTCCCTTACCTTGGGTTCCAGGAACAGGCTGGACTGGAATTCTCCGGGCTCTATGGCAGCTACAGGGTTACTTCCAGGAGTCCTCTTCTCCCTCTGCGCACTTCCTCATGTGGAGGAGTCGCTCACAGGCCAACAAACCTCACACAGTCTAGTATTGTGCAGTCACAACCATCCACAGGAAATACAGACACAGGATTTACCAATTCAATTCAACAATCGCTAGATGATCTCACAACAATGTTTCTCGGAACAGGGACTTCACACCCAGGCTAACTCGGCTTCCCCAAAACCACAAGATTCTTCCTGAAATCCTCATTGGCTTCTTGCAAGCTGGAAATTACCCTCACAGGTTATCTCAAAGACAGACCTAGACTCCACGGCTCCTAACAGGGGTTGGTACACGGGTCTTCCCCCCCAAAACACAGGCTTCCTCTCTGTAACAGGCATACGTGGGTTTCTTTCGAACTAGTTCGTACTGTTTTCCCTTCTAGCCATCAGGTCGAATGGAATCCCCCCCCTCCTTCACGGCTTGTTGTCTTGGTTTTATTTGCATGCACTAGGGTTGACACTTGTCACCCTGGGAACTGCATACATTCCATCCGTACACCTTCCTTCCACCACTTGGGGGAATCACGGGTCCTTAAAAAGGACTTAAGATAAAATAACGTGCACATGGATTTTTAGGAATAATACTAAAATATTATTCCAGGCCTACGCCCCCTAGGCTCCTCACTCTGCCCCTTTCCCACCTTCCAGCCCCTAGTTCCTTGCCCATTCTGTGGACTCTCAGTCCCCCATCACTCTTTCATCGTGGATCGGTCTGCATTGGTGGTATTTATATTTTATTAATTGACCTGCATACATACAAGTACATCAACAGGCTCTTGGCCTTCAATACTTAGGCTCCCTGGCCTAACAAAACTCATAAGCCTACATCTTATACAAAACCTGGCTAACCAACTTATAGAACATATTTACAATTCTTTGCATATAACATGATCTGTAACGGGGCTCGGACTTGGGGACACTACAATCCCCCTCCCCTTATTTTTGCACTGTCCTCAGTGCAACGTACACTGCCCCTGTGTGTCCTTCAAAATTTTAAAAAAGATATGGGTACTCTGCCCGCATAATATCTGTATGCTCCCATGTTGCATCCTCAGGATCGTACCAGGTCCACTGGACCTTTACAAGCTCTATGGCTCGATTTCGGAGCTGCTTGTTTTTCCTGTCCAATATGCGCACAGGATGCATTTGCAGGACACCTTCTGGTTCCACCTAAATCACAGTCCAATCGATAACATGATTAGCATCAGGTACATATTTCTTAAGCAGTGAAACATGAAACACATTATGTACAATCATAGATGCAGGTAATGCAAGCATGTATGCAACTGGCCCAATCCTTTCCTAGATCTCAAATGGCCCACAAAATCTTGCTGCCAACTTGGTGCAACTTCCCAATTTCAGGGAACTCTTGCTAGCTTTCACTTTCAGGAAAACATGGTCACCCACTTTGAATTCTCTATGGGTTCTGTTACTATCAGCGTAACTTTTCTGCAGGTCCTGGGCAGCTTTCAAATTCTATTTGATTTTGATGATCTGATCTTCCATCTCTTTAAGTAGTTTAGGTCCAACAACTACTCTGTCAGCTGAATTATCCCAGCTCACTGGAGTGTTTCACTTTCTACCATACAGTGCTTCGAATGGGCTCATCTTCAGAGATGCATGGTACCCATTATTGTAAGAAAATTCTACCAAATGCAGGTAGTCTTCCCACCTTGATGGTTTATCCATAACATACATTCTCAGCATATCTTCTATTACTCTGTTTACCCTCTCTGTCTATCCATCAGACTCGAGATGGTATGTTGTACTAAAGTTCAGATTCATTCTGAATCCTTTGAATAGTCCTTTCCAGAAATTCGAAGTGAATTTCGGATCCCTATCAGACACAATTGTCTTGGGAATTCCATGCAAGCGTGCAACTTCTTTTAAAAAGATATCAGCAACATCTGTTGCTCTGTGGGTGGTTTTCAGTGGAATAAAATGGGCAGCTTTAGTAAGCTTGTCGACCACTACCATGATTGAATCATGTTGCCTGCTTGTTTTGGGCAATCCCGTGATAAAATCCATGGTTACCACATCCCATTTCCACTCAAGAATAGGTAAAGGCTGCAAAAACCCTGCTGGGTGTCTGTTCTCAACCTTGACCTTCTGGCATTCCATACATCTGGCGATGTATTCAACAATTTCCTTCTTCATACCTGACCAAAATTAATGGCTTTTGACTGCTGCCACAGTCTTTTGATACCTAGGATGACCAGCATAAGTCACATTATGCATTTCTTTTAAAATTGCCAGCTTCAATTCTCTATCATTAGGTACACATGTTCTGTTCTTATATAGAAGTAGACCATCAGTTCCCATGGCATAACCTTTCTCGATCTGTGGCGTTTCATGCTGCTGTAGTTTTGCTACAAGATTTATGTACTGCAAATCAACACTTTCAGCTTCAAGAATTCGGTCTTTCAACTCAGTTATGTACATGCTAATGGCTGTAGCATGTAATTCATGCACTTTTCTGTTGAGTGCATCAGCCACCTTATTATCTTTTCCTTTGATATATCTGATATCAAAGTCATATTCACACAGAAATTCCAACCATCTAATTTTCTTGGCATTTAAGGTTGGCTGGTCAAATAAATATTTCAGACTGTTGTGGTCTGTTCTTAATTCAAATTTATTGCCCATGAGGTAATGTCTCCATTTCCTCAAGGCATGGACAACTGCTGCCAACTCTAAATCATGAGTAGCATAATTCTTTTCATGCTCTTTCAGCTTCTGAGATTCATAGAAAACTACAAATCCTTCTTGGCTGAGAACTCCTCCCAGCCCCTCCTTACACGCATCTGTGCATACTACATAGTCCTTACTTGGATCAACAATCCTCAGGATTGGAGAATTTGTTAGCAGCTGCTTCAATTGCTGGAAGATGCTCTCACATTGTTCAGTCCACTGGAACTTCTTCCCCTTCCTTTGCAAAGAAGTGATAGCATGAGCCATCCTTGAAAATTCGGCTATGAACCTCCTATAATAACCTACCAGACCCATAAAGGATCTAACTTTTGTCACATTTCTTGGTGTTGGACACTCTTGAATGGCCTGTACCTTCTCAAGATCCACAACGATCCCTTCTTCGGAAATAATGTGTCCCAGATAATGGATCTGCTTTTGGTAAAATGAGCATTTCCTCAATTTTGCATACAGCTGGTGTTCTTTCAACACCTGCAGCACCATTCTAAGATGTTGTTCGTGTTCTTCCTCTGTCTTGGAGTACACCAAGATATCATCCAAGAAGACTATGACGAACTTGTCTAGATAATTCCTGAACACTCCATTCATTAAACACATGAAGACAACAGGTGCGTTGGACAGTCCAAACGGCACCACAGTGAACTCGTAATGACCGTACCTTGTTCGGAAGGCAGTCTTGCTGATGTCTTCATCTCTTATCCTCACTTGGTGATACCCATATTGCAGATCTATTTTCAAAAATACTTTCGCATCCTTTAATTGATCAAAAAGATCATCAATTCTTGGCAGAGGGTATTTGTTCTTGACAATGACTTTATTCAACTGTCTAAAGTCTATGCACAGCCTCAATGTCCCATCTTTCTTCTTCACAAATAGGACTGGGGCTCCCCATGGTGACATGCTGGGATGGATATACCCTTTCTTTAACAGCTCTTCAAGCTGCAGTTGCAACTCTTTCAGCTCTGGTGTGCTCATCCTATAAGGAGCTTTCGAAATTGGAGCTGCTCCAGGCATCAGATTTATAGAAAAATCGATGTCCCTCTTTGGAGGTAGTCCAGGCACCTCCTGAAACACGTCTTCGAATTCTTTGAGTACCTTGTGGTCTTCTATATTTGAGACCACATCTTGGAATACTTCTTCCACCCAGGCTGCAAATAATTGACAGCCTTTCCAGTAGCATTTCTTCAGCTGCATGGCTGAGATTTCTCTAACAGCCACAGCTCTGGGAATTCCTTGGACGGTTACCTGATTTCCTTCTTCGTCCAGACATGTAAATCTCTTGTTTCATCAATCCAGAAGGGCATGGTGCTGGTCCAACCAGTCCATCCCAATTAATCAATCATATGAACCTAAAGGCAGAATGTTCAATTCACCTTAGTGCTCATCCCTTTCATGTCCACTGAACAGGACTTAACCAATTAAGTGACCTTCCTCTTGGTTCCTGTGGCTAACTGCACTAACCAAGACTTCTCATGTTTGCTTCTCGTTAGATGCAAACTTTCCACCACCCTAGGGTCTACATAACTATGGCTAGCTCCTGAATCAATTAAAATAACAAGTGGTCGGTGGTTGATCATACCTTCCACTTTGATCATGTGTGATTGAAATTCTGCTTGCTTGTTGTCCAAGGATGTGTAGATCCTCAGCATTCTGCTGCCCATATCCTCCACTGTTTCAGCTTGCTGAACAGTAGGGATAGTTCTTGCTTTGTCCTTTCTGTGGGGGCAGTCTCTGTATGGATGATTCCCTTTACATCCCCAACACTCCATAGGTGGAGGCCTTGACATCTGTTCACTCCCTTCAGCTTTTCTAGGTTCTTTAAAAAATGACTGTCCCCAAGGACTGTTTCTGAAAAAGGAAGGCTTGCTTCCCTTCTACCTCTATTCTTTATTAAACCTCTTCTGGTTATCCCAAGCCTTGTGCAAGATAGGCTTTTCCTTTTTCTGTTCATATAGACATTTCTCCCTTCTTATGGTTTCTTCCATGGTCTTAGGATCATCGTATTGAATCTTGTCACCAATGGAAGGTGGTAGTCCACTCAGATACCTCTGAATTTTGACAGTTTCATCTTTGATGAACGAAACATACTTCAACAGTTCCAGAAAACTTCGTTCATACTCATCAATGGTCATACTGCCTAACTTGAGTTCGAAGAATTCCTTCATCTTTCTATCATAGTATCTCTTAGTCAGGTATTTCTTCTCGAAATACCCCTTAAAATCCTTCCACGTGACCTCTTTCTCTCTGATGTGCTGCACTTGCACAAACTGATCCCACCACATGGACGCTTTTCCCTTCAGCTGGTACATTGAAATTCTTCCCTCTGCATGAGAGGAATAATTCTGCAGCTGGAAATACTTCTTCATGCCAAGCAACCATGTCTCAGCATCTTCCTCCCTCTTATGCTCCCCATCAAATGTTGGAGGTTTAATTTTATTCATTTCTCCTTTCAATTCCTCCCTTCNNAAATGTTGGAGGTTTAATTTTATTCATTTCTCCTTTCAATTCCTCCCTTCTAGATTTCTGATGTTTTCTGGTAGGTGATGGGATTGAACTGCTATGTGTCTTACTGCTAGAACGTTTCTGGGAGCGACTGTGATGTCGGCTACCACTCCTCGACCTGCTTCTTCTCCCATGAGTTCTGCGACTCTCCGTCGTACTTGAGTCTCTTCCTTTCTCAAGTTTCTTCTCTATTCTTTCTAGACTCTACATGAATCTTAAGTTTAATTTCCCTTGTTGATCTATGACCTTCATGAGATTTTAGATATCATCTCGGTGTTCCTTGGCC
>CBVK0101039319.1:0-16038 GCA_900067695.1 Picea abies | reverse complement strand
ATATATATATATATATATATATATATATATATATATAATAAAAAACCAATTCATATATGCATACCATTCAATTTCCTATCAATATTTGTTTTAATATAATAATAATACTATATATATATACCCATTTGGCCCGAAATATATATATATAATATAATAATATTACTATATATATATATATATATATATATATACGACTTGAAATTTGGCCCGGTAGATAATCAACTCATACACACGAAATTTAGAGGTCGCCAACTTTTAGTATAGGTAGTTTTCTTATTATCAATATTACATATCACGTATAGGTAGTTTTTTTATTATCAAGAAATCAATTTTTATGATAAGAATTAAACATTATAAAGAAAATATTATTTTGATAGTGAGAATTTTTAAGAGGAAACATATGTTTTTAACCATTAGACTCACTCAAGTTGTATAATTTATGGTCCATATTGATTTTTTTGGTATTAATATTTTTTAAATGGCACATGTCAAATCCATACTTAGCATTAAAGGAATTGCACATCTCCTTGAAACTATTTTACTTAAAGAAGACATTGAAATATTTTTCTTGTTATTACTTTTTCAAATGTCATGTGTCAACACCATGTTGAGCATTGAAGGATTACAAATCTCCCTCAAACCTACATATACATATGGAGGAACCTCTGGGCTGCTCTTCCAAAAAATGGAAACTAGAACTAGATCCAGGATTTGAAAAGAGGTCAATTACCATACTAAATGACATACCTAATATAAACAAAGGTCTGATAAAGAAGGAGGCCGGAGGGCGAGATTGTGCTCTTCTAATATGTAGCAACATAAAGATAAATTGGAGAGTGTCAAACACTAATATGTAGCAACATAAAGATAAATTGGAGAGTGTCAAACACTAGAAGCATCTTGATCATCATCAACTCGTGCAGAGTGAGGCGGGACTGGAGAGAAAGTGAATGGCTACAACAAGTTGGGCATCTTCTTTTTTCAAGCTCGCTTGAAAGAGAGTCAAAGAACATATCCAACCGACGATTGAGGATTTCCTGGCGGTGAAGCTGGTTCGACGTCCCTGCATAGATCAAATATGAGTTTCAATTGCTCTGCAGAGAAACTTTATTTTGGAATCATTGCAGGCACAACATCTTCGGTCTCTGTAACCTTTGTAATCCAACCCAAATTTTCTAAGGTCTCTTCTTCAACTGACACAAGAACCATCTCTTCAAGAACAAGAAAACCACAATACTCCTCCAACTTCCGTCCTGAAGAGTTTTCATCCCCTTGAACTGGGGGGAGTAAGGGGTTATGGACATTCATCGAGGGAGCCATCGTGGGATCCTCCATGGGCTGGAATGGAGTTGACGGTAATTCCTCCTCCATGAAGACCGATCCAGAGTCGTAGACATCCTAATTCTGAGATGTGGAGGGAGACACAATGTCAGGCAGAGCGAGCAGATGAGACAGAGTAACTAGAAGAACATGGCTAGTACGTCTAGCAATGAAATTGTAGTAGGAAGGGTCGCGTTTTGGATTTCCTCTCTCTCGAGGCATAATGACAGTGAGGTTGCAGAGGAGATAACAGAGAAAAGGAGAAGAAACTAGAGTGCTATAGGTCAAGAGCGACTTTGTGAGAAACGAAATGGGAAAAGTGGAGCTATCAGCAAGCTAGAAAAGAACAATTAAACTAGATACTTCCATGGTAAATGTTGTGGAGCATGAATTGACGATAATATATACCCAATTACCAGTACTAATGGAAACCAATGCCATGCCAAACCTTCATATGAATTCCCCCCAACGACACAAACGCCCACCCATCTCATCGATATTAAAAAGATGCATCAAGAGGTATAGGATGAGGGTGGCGACGACCTTCTGTGACAGGATTTAGTGCATGCTTTATAGGTGTCACCCCATCCGAGGAGGGGCAGTCTCTCTGGGATAAATCAAGGAAATGAAAGAGAATGGAAGGAGTTGGAGTAAGAGTGGCATCAATCTAAAGATCATCACCTTCCAAGGACACTCCTTCATTGTCTAATTTGTCAGTGATGTTATTTTCCTCTCTTCGAACATGGGAGGGGATTAGGATGAGAGAGGGGTGTAAGAGGGAATAAAAGAGTTCCAGTAAATCGAGAAGATGCCAACTTGGGGAAAATTTTGCAGGTTCAAAGCCATTAATGATTTTAGTACCCAAGGAAATGATTACTTGCAAGTCACCTTCAATAATCAACCGATTTAAACCCAAACTAGATGCAAGCTGAATGCCACGAATGAGGCCCCAAAGCTCAGTGGATTTGTTGGAATCAAAGCCTAGATTTCCAGCCAGGATGTGGATAATTTTCCCATTCCTATCCTTGATAACCACCCCAAAACTTGTTGGTCTTGGGTTTCCTTTAGATGCTCCATGAAAGTTCAACTTTAAGAAACCAGGGGGAGGGTAGTGCCAGGATTTGGGACTTGAGGTGTGCATGGGACTGGGGTTGGGATTGATGAGGTAATGATTGAAATTTAGATTTAGATGTCATTGAGAAAGGATGTTGTTTTTACTGGGGTTGCACGAGAGAGATTCTTGGGTCCACTGTTGGGATCGGATAATCTTCCGAATATAGGAAGATATCTTATACCGTATAATGGGAGGTGAGGAAGGTTTAATATAGAAGACTCTCTTATTTCACTCCTTTCATATTTTTCATACCACAAAACCTGGTAACATCTACCAAATCTTGTTTATAATAAGATTGTTGAAGGCAGTTGATCCCTAGTGCTCCAAGGTGTTGATTATACTAGATTTGTTTATGTTTGTTTACCTCATGATTCGTGCAACCTGATCCCAATTTCTGAGTTGAAATAACATTGATTGAGTAGGTGTTCTCTTGATTCCTCATGTTGCAAACAAAGACGACAACATATGGACTAATAAATCCTCTCTTTCGAAGGTTATCCCATGTGAGTATACAGTTTTGTACAAGTAACCATAAGAAAGTGGATATTTTTGGCCAAAAATATGAGTGCCATAAAATGTGTCAATTTTTTTCATTTTGCTGAGGGTGAAACTAGGCCCAAAGATTGTAAGCTTCTTTAATTGAAAATGTGCCTAGTGGAGATTGGCCCCAATGTAGAACATTTGATCCCTCCCGAATGTGAATCATTCTTTGGGTTGCTAATTCTTGCCAAAAATCGAAGGACTGAGGTCAAAGTGGAGAACTTTCCATTTCCTCTAGTGAGGGGATATAAACTCTTCCTTCCATAGATTGGCTACTCTGAGAGTGTCCAATTGTTGCATTTTTTCTTGGATATGATGCATGATTTCAAGGGATTCGAGGGGTGGAAACTATTTCCATGAATCTAACAAGAACATGGCATCTTTTCCATTGCAAAATTACCAAAATGCATGCTCTTGGATGAGGGGGTGATTACTCCAATACACATTCCATATGTTCGAGCTAGGAATATAGTCTGCCATCCTAATGAGTCGTGTGGTATTGATGCTAGGAGCATAGTTTTGTTTCCAAAGGCAGACCAAGAGCTCATTTGGTTGTTTTAGCCAACACCACCATATCTTGGCGCCCATAACTACATTTAGCAAGCTTGGGTCCCAAAGACCAAGTCCTCCATTTAGCTTTGGTTTACAAACTTTGTCCCAACTTCACAGGGCCCATTTTTCCTTGTTTTGTGGCCTTGCCAAAGAAAAATTCTTTGTAAATTACTAATGGCTTTGATAACATATTGTGGAGCAACCAATGCAAAAAAAAGGTAAATAGGTAAAGCTTAGAGGATCAACTTGATGAGGACAAGGAGAGAAACTAGATTGAGGCTACGGAAATTCCAATAGTTCAAACGATGGGTTATACATTGAATGAGAGAGTCCTAGGAAAGGTTTCTCGTTGCAGAGTTAGAGAGGGGGATGCCAAGGTAATTGGACAAAAGGGATCTCCTGGGGATGCCTAATAGGAGAGAGAGATGAAGTTGAATGGCTATGGGAGCATTGACAAAAACAAGTTGTGATTTTTCCAGAATAATGGTGGTGTTGGAAGCCTCACTGAAATATATAAGTATGGAATTAAATTTCAAAGCTTCTTGCGCAGTGAGAATTCCCATTAACATTGTATCATCCATAAATTGGTTGTGGGAGGCTACTAGATATAGACCATGAAGATCTAGTCCCTGAAGAGACCCATCTGAAATAGAAGCCTTTATGTACCGAACCAGACCCTCAACCATGATAACAAAGAGGAAGGGGGAGAGTGGATCCCCCTGGAAAATTTCTCTGGAACATGTAAAAGGCTTGGAAAACACACCATTGACAGGTATGGAGAAGAAGATTGAGGAGGTTCGATTAATAATCCAATGGAACTATTCACTATTGAACCCAAAAGATAAGAGGAGAGAGTGCATATATTTCCAGCTAAGACAATCAAAATCTTTTGAAAGGTCCAACTTAATAAGGTGTTGACCAAAATTGGTGACTTGTATTTTTCCTGCTCTTGGATTCATAAAAAATAAATGATATCAGAAGATGAAAATTTTTGAACTATTATAAGTTCATTTTATAGCCTTCGTTCTCAACTTCTCCATGCATTTCGCGGAATCAGAAACCGAGTCTCCAATACCAATATATGCATAGTTTTGTCCAGAAGTCCAACGTAGATATTACAAGAAGAAATGTGAAAAAAATTGCAAGTGTCATTTTCCCCTCTCCCCTCCTCTCCTTTCCATACTTAACCATTTTCTCTCTTATACTCAACTCTCTTACTACATTTTCCACACTCAGCCATTTTTCCTTATTCTCCTTCCATACTTAGCTAATTTTAAGTAAAATCATGACACGTGGAAACAAATCAAGTGGTGACATGTGGTAGATCTGATATCCTATTACAGAGGGACACATGGAAATGATGTGGATGTTGACTCATGTTGACTGGGTGATTATGAGAATACCATTGGGTGTTGACTGGGCAGGAGGTGGACTATGATTGGGCAAATGATGTGGATATTGACTCATGTTGACTGGGTGATTACGAGGATTCTAGTGGGCGTGGACTGGGCATGATGTGGACTATGATTGGGAAGTCAAAATTTTAATTATTCATTAATTTTCTAAGGGATCAATCTACAAGTCTCCATAGTCTTCCTTTGATTCTTACTAAGTGTATATTACATTTTTCAATGTATACACTAAAGACTCTTAGAATACCTTGCATGTGGGATAATAATTATAAAGAAAAGCCAAAATTTAACAAATGAGGTCGAAATTCAATCCAAGGGCCCACATTTTGCCATCAAACTTGATTGATGGTGGTTGAGTCACGATCTTGCAAAGGCTATACCTTGATATCCTGATCTCCATTTACAGAAAAAATTATACTGTTGGAAAGGTATTTCGATGAAGAAGATGATGGGAAAGGTCTTGAGAGCTAAAAATTGCCAAAACTTTTAGAAAAATAAAATATCAGTTAGTAATATGTTTATGCTTTATTGATAAATCTGTTTAATACCACTTTTGCCCACTTTTGCGCCTTCTTTGTGTAAGTTCGCAATGTCTCTATGTTCTTCAGAATTTTAAGGCCTTCACCCGCCTTAAGTGGTCTTTGCACACACCTTGTGTTGTTCAAAACCTCACATAAATATTATTAAAGTTTTGTGAAATGTATATATTGAAATTTAAAAAAAAAATAAATTAATAGAAAGATTATTTAAATTTTGTGAAATGTATATGTTGAAGTTAGTATTTAAAAAATTAAAATATAATTTTTAAAATAATAATTTAATAAGAAGACTTCTAAAATTTATGATACTTAATCCAATTTAAGTCAAATTAGTTCTCTTTAATTAATTTAATATTTATTAAAAAAATTCTATAAAAAATATTAAAGTTTTGTGAAATGTAACTTAGTAATTTAAAAATTATTTTTAAAATAAAAATTTAATAAGTAGACTTTTATAATTTATTATACTCAATGGAAGTTGAGTCAAACAAGTTATCCTTAATCACTTTTCTATTTATTAAAAAAATTTTAGTATAAGTTGAGTCAAACTAGTTATCCTTAATCACTTTTCTCTTTATTAAACTTTTTCAGTATAAAGATTATTAAAGTTTTGTGAAATGTATATGTTAAATTTAGTATTTTAAATATTTTTAAAATAATAATTGTATTATTAAAGTTTTGTGAAATGTATATGTTAAATTTAGTATTTTAAATATTTTTTAAATAATAATTTAACTTGT
The DNA here is from genome assembly GCA_900067695.1 of Picea abies. Taxonomy (NCBI): domain Eukaryota; kingdom Viridiplantae; phylum Streptophyta; class Pinopsida; order Pinales; family Pinaceae; genus Picea; species Picea abies. The sequence goes on along the minus strand of CBVK0101039319.1, from coordinate 9,821 downwards.
AGATTTTTATAATTTGTTATATTTAATAGAATTTAAATCAAACTAGTTTTTTTTAATTACTTTTCTATTTATTAAAAAAAATAGTATTAAAATTATTAAATTTTGGTGAAATGTATATGTTAAACTTAGTATTTTAAAAAATTTCAAATAAATTTTAAAATAATAATTTAATAAGTAAACTTTTATAATTTATTATACCCAATCGAATATGAGCAGAGCTAGATTTATTTAATTACTTCTCTACTTATTAAAAAATTTTATTATAAAACTTATTAAAGTTGTGTGAAATGTATATGTTAAATTTAAAAATGAAAAAATATTTTTAAAATAATATTTTAATAAGTTTGTGTTCTTCAAATGTATGTCCATTTCTTTGTCTCCCATTTTTACATGTCATTGAATATAAATGGAAAATAACGATCTTTTACAATTTTGATTTTGAAATAAAAGTTTGGTTAACATATTTATTTATAATGATTGTTTTTATTGTTATTTTCAATTGGTTGTTGAAATTAATGAGAAAATGAAAAGCTTAAGTATCATGTCATGAGATATATTTGGAATTTTATGTTCTTTGTTAAGGCTCTCTACTTCAAGGTAATTAGGAATTAGTCAATTAATGTATGAGGTCAATGAGTAAATTTTATTAGGTAGTTGTCGTGTGGTTACTCAATGTAAAAGGATTGTTTTTATTAAATAAATCACACTTTGTGGTTGGTACTCATTAATAATAAGACCACAAACAATGGTTTTGTTAGTGAGAAGCTATTTATAGAGGTACAAGGTTGTGTAGTATTTCTTTAAGCTTTTAGTATTGCTCATAATTTATGGTTTCTATATATTTAATACACTACAAGTGGTATCAAAGTTCTCTCCTATGTCAATATGCACCCAAATTTAAGAGAATTGTTTTTAGGTTAGAGACGTGTTCCAACATAGTCTTTAGACACAATAGTGTATCATTCAATGAGTAAAACTGCAAATCATAAGCATACATGTAGGGAATACAAGTGGAGTCCCTTGGTTGGACATTCTTGTACACCTCTATTGGTACTTAGCAAGTAAAACCACATTAGATGTAATTCATATACATATTTAGTCTTCTACTTACCTTCAAGTATATAGAAATTCCAAAAAAACACATAAAACCCTCATTACATAAACCTATCATCTTTCTATAAAATAATGTATTTTAATGGTTTTGTTTCCAATTATATTGAATGTAAAATAAAATTAATGTCTTTAGTTGATACTAGGTGATATGTTCTTTCTCTCCAATCAATATAATGCACTATTGGAAAACCAATGGTTATTTGACCCTCAAATGCAAGCGATTGAGTTTTTAAGACACCAAAAGAATGGACACTTGTGGGAGGATATCCTATGTTCAATCTCTTTCAAATAATAGTATGTTTATTATAATAAATCACCACAATGACAACAACACGTACACAATTTTGCATGCAAACAATTGTGTTAGGGAGAAAATCATATGCATCATGTAATGATCGCATGAATTATTATATGAATTAGTATGCATATAGTTAGATATGAATGAGTTGCAAGTTATACTCACTCCCTTTTTTGACGTCAAGTTTTTTAGAGCGAGAAGAGTTGCATTCTCTGGGAGGCCTAGGTTTCTCTAGTGTAGCTATGCAAAATAAGTATCATATACATGGAAACATCCTTTGAAGTATCCGTTAAATTATGTCTCTACAACCAAGTAAAATATTATCATGATTTTTCCCAAATATTTTTGGAGCAACTTTTCAAGGTTGCAAATCTTTATTTTCTCCTAACAATTGTGTTGTCTATGAAAATTTTGTTTTCATTTAAGTCTACCACCATAATTTCAATCGTATATTTTTTCATCAAGGAAAGTATGAATGATGAGGTTGTAGAAGACCAGAGGAGTTGTATTTAGGACATGAAGGTCAATGTATGCAAAGTGCGTTTTCATAAAGGAGATGGTGTTTTTGGGCGAAAGGTATGGGATAACCTCCAAGTTACATATGTGGTTAAGGTGGAGAAATACAACCTTTTCCTTGCTAATTTACTTCTTTTGTCATCGAGCATTAAAGGTGGTATCTTTGATGTCGAAAAAAACCATGAGTTTGGATTAAAAATCAAACTTGAAGGTCAATAGGTTTTTGGAATCAATACTAACCCTTTGAAGAAAACGATTTCAAGGACTTCATATCAATAATTAAATTTAACTATCTTATCCCTAAACAATATAGTTTTATTCAAAAATTTTAGTTTCAATGAAGGGTTTATCCGATTGGTTTTGATCACGTGCTTCTTAGATATTTGAGGATCCATAATATTCAATACATTTATGGAGTGGTCAAATTTAATGTCCATGATATCAAAGTGATGCAAAATTGCACAAAATCCCTTTCATAAAGAAGTAGCATGGAACAAAACATGGGAAAGACACACTTGTTGACGCTTGCATCTATTAGGACCGGAACGACAACCTCACGAGGATACAAATCCTCCTGCGTTTTTATAGAGGTGTTACTCATGTCTATTTTATGATACTCTTTGAATTCTAGATATCCAAAATGATATAGGACTTTGAGAAGGTCCACCATGGCATTCAAAGAAAATATAAAAGTTTTAGAAAACAAAATGTTTTATTTTAAAGAGAATTCTTGAGAGATTACTAGGAACCTCACGCATCACATATTTGAAAAAATAAGCAAAATTTCCTCACACCCATTATTGTTAAACAAAAGATTTATAATCACATATAAAAATAAAAGAAAGTGGTTCATACGCATAAGAGAACTTTAAAAGAGTAGACACATGTGGAGCTCAAATGAAGAAAATAATAGATCAATATCAAATATTTTATACTCAAAACTCAGAGTTATAAAACAATGTCAAAACGGATCTCGAATTAGTTCTCTTTGAATTTTTCAAAAAATATTAAAATCTGTTACAAAGCTTTGAAATTAAATTCATTTTTATTGAGGACTGGGATTGGGGTTCTCGTGGACCATAACAATAAATATAAACAAGAAGTGAGCTATGGAGAGAAGATGGTGGGCGATGACAGAGTAACAAGACCTGGAAAGAAGACAAGAATAAATTATCAGATTTCGGTTAAACCTTTCTAGTGAAAGAAGAAAAGTAACTAGATGAAAAAATGATAAAGAAAGCAATATGTGATCAACAAAAACTTACTATGAAGGACTCTCTCATTTTTTAATAAAAAATTTAATTAAACTTTTATTTTTAAAATTTAATTAATTTCCCTTTAAAAGAGGATGACTATGTTTTAATTTTTTGGGAATGATAATAAAATTTTTATCCATGGAAATCATTTCATATATTATCTTCATCATCGTATATTTCCAACAATATAAATTTTTCCCCATTTTGTCGTCTGTATCTCAAGATATGAGTTTGTGAAGTTGAGTTGTCACGCATGCCCATTAAAAATGCAATTGAATGATATTTTAATTTCTGAGAAAAATGAATCAACTTTCAACAGTTGAAATATATACCACCATCCTTTGCATCTATATACCTTTCCAACGGTATAATTTTTGCATGATTCTGACATCTGGAGCTCAAGTTATGGCCTCCGCAAGATCAACGCTCAGCCATCGTCGATCAAAATTGATGGGAAAATGTGGGCCCTTGGATGAATTTTGTGCTTCCCTTCATAAAATTTGACTTTTGGTTTAAAATTATATCCCACATGCATTGGGATATTATATTCTTCAAGATATATAATACTAAGTGTTTGATACACTTAGCAAGAAACACGAGAAGAAAAGAAATTATGGAGCTTGGAGGATTCGACCCTTGGAAAATTATTGAATAAAATAATAATTTTTTGGAATCCCATCGTCATCCACCTCATGCCCAGTAACCATGATGATTCATCCAATAAGATCATGCCATGTGTCTCTCTTTTTTTATGCTACCACGTTTAATTCTCCAATAATAATATTCCACGTGTCTGCCTCCACGAGTTTCCATGTGTCACAATTCCATGCTTCCATGTTGAATGTTCTTATTGGTTCATGGTTTAAATGGAGAAAAATTTGGAATAATGGTTAAGTACATGAGATAAGGAATAAGGGCGAGTGAGGGGAAGGGGGATGATTTGTATCTAGTGGAAGCTAGAAGGGTAGTTTGTAGGCTGTGGGGACGGGTTGGGGAGTGAAGTGAGTAAGAGAGTGAGGGATGGCAAGTGTCCGTGAACCCGACCAGGATTGTGAGTAGTTAGGGAGAAAGGGGAGAAATGTAGATGGTTGAATTAAGGGAGGAGAAATTTAGATATTGGGAGCGGGGTGAGGAAGGTGAGGGGGAAGGGTGAAGGAGTGTGGTGAGTGTCCACCTTCGCCATAAAATTAAATATGGCTAAGTATGGGAGGATAAAGGATAAGGGAGTGGAGAGCTAAGGGTGACATAGGGCGATATGTAGACAATGGGTTGGCGAGTGAAGGAGTGTGACGAGGTGAGGGAATGTATGAGTCCTCCAACCTGCGAACTTGATGAGGAAATGAGGGAAGAGTCCCAAAAAAAAGACTAAGTGTGAAGACTAGTGGAGCATATGGGAGAAGAGTGAGGTAAAGTATGGAGAGAGAGATGTTGAGTGAAAATTCTGAGTGTTGATAATGAAATAAGAGAGGAGAGGTGTGAGGAAAAGAAATCAAATTAAAATATAAGTATGGTAGAATTGTAACATAGGAGAGGAGAGGAGAACATGATACTTAGAAATATTCTTCAAAATAAGATCTCTAGAAAAGATATTGAGTAACTTAGGCATATAGAAACAAATTTCTGATCTGAAAAATGTGTGGTGAAGCTGAGACTGAGGGCTACAAAATGAACTTATAAAAGTTCAAAAAATTTCTTTTTTTGATATCAAGGATTTTATTAATCCAAGAGAAAGAAAATATAGATGACCAAATTTTGGTCAACAAATGGCTCAAACTACGGGACAGGGACCCCTTATGGGTTGCTGAGAACACCATAATATCAAGACCAACTGCCTTCTCAATTGGGCTATGGAGTCATCTTCAAAATGAACTCTTGCAATTATTCTTCTTTCATGGAGTTATATTCAAACTTCAATATAAATACTACCTTATTGTGCAAAACGTGAACTGAGAAATAAACTGTGTACAAGAAGATCTACCTACCCTATCCTACTTGGAGGAAAGAGGCAATCTTAGGTGTAGGTATATTTATAATGGAGCCATTCGAGCATCCAATTGACTTGTGAAATGGGCTCCAGCAGTAAGACAAAGATTGGGGTTTCTACCAATAAATCAAGAGCATGAAAATCAGGAGCAAGCCCAAAATGTACCATAATGGGACTGAGCAATGTGTGCAGAAGATTTGTTTGCATTGGCGTCTGGCAATGATTTTTAACCAATATTCAATATAATCTACTCTTGGCTGCCCAAGAGTGTTTCTATCTTCAGTCAAATGAGAAATTTATTTCTTGAAAGCATTTTCTTTTTCTTCTTTCTCCACATTCAAGATTCTTGTTTCACTGGCGATGTCTTGGTAATGTTGTTCTTCTATGCAATGACTACCTTTTTTGTTCTCAAAATTGTTTTCTTCCACAAACTATTCTTTATTTTGGATGAATTCTTCTTTCATATTTGGTGGAGATTATTTAATTTCTTCCTCATATGGAGTATATGAGAGGCTAATATATTTTTCTTTGTCTTTGGAATTTGTGCCTTCATTCTCAACAACAAGATTTGATCCAGATAAGTCTTGCAATGTTTCATGATATTATTCTTCCAAGTCATTCATTTCATCTTTTTGTATCCATGTGGGAGAGGGTGGGTGGGAAAACCTTTCAACAAATAAATCTTCTAATATTTCCCAACTAGTAATGGTACCTGGCAACAATGAACTATACCATTCAAGAGCATTCCCATGTAGAGTTTGCAAGAATAATCTACATGTAACATTATCTTTAGTGGGATTGAAAATTTCACATGCACATTGGAATCTAAAAAAATGTTGTTCTGCATCCTCCAAAGTATCACCAAATAATGTAGAAAATTTTTCCATAGAAATATTGGGCATATGAAAATTTTCTTCTGGTAGATTTAAAGGGATGTAGTCACCTTCTTCTTTGGGCACTTATTATCTTTGTTGCATCTTGTAAATCCATTGATGGGCTTATTGGATAAGATAAATAAGTTTTGTGATATGAAAAATATTCTTTGGTGAAGTCACCATGATGATTTTCTCGAAAATTTGAAATCTTTTCAATAGATTCTCTAGTGAAATGACGCTTCTTGATTTTTTATAGTTATTGGCTCTTTGCAAATTTTTATTTTCTATTTGTCCCCAAAAGATATTGAAGCATTTTTTTGATGCATATAGAACAAGTAACTATTTTCTTGAATCTTTCTTTTGAAATATTGAACCATTGAGACTCTGGTTCCTCAATAAGATATGAAACAAGGCCTCAATCATATTGAAAATAAATCGCTCCCGAGTATGGTCACCAAAATTTTTGATGCTCGGATATGTCAATACCGGAACACCAACCTCATGACGACATTAGTCCCGATTCATTTTTAGAGAGGTGGTTCTTCTCTTTGGATAAAACCCATATCTTTGAATATATTGTATTAGGGAGACTGCTAGGCAACAAACCCCAAATCTTTATTGCTTGGATTTATATGAAAATGGTTCTTCAATAAAAGAATATGATCTTTATGTGTTGTAAGAAGTTCTTTACAAATTAAAGATTGATGAGGAGATTCAATAACATAAAATATAAATAATCATCGCCATATATATAATCCTCTATAGATACATGCATATATCCTCACAAGAGAAAAGAGAGAATATTTCTGATCATCTCAAATAATTTTAAAAGAGTATTGCAGTTAAAATGAAAGGGAAATTGATAGGTCAACCTTAAATATCTCATACTTAAAACTCAAAATTACAAGATACAATCAATATCAACCTTGAAAGTAATTCTTTGCAGAGTCTTTCTCATAAAATATATCTAAAAATATACAAAATCCATTTGACAGTCACATATATGGCTACAAATGCTCCATTATCATATATGAGAATTCTTGGAAGATTACAAGAAAAACACTTGAGAACTCATCCCTATGATTGTTTCAAGAATACAAACACAAAGCTTTGAGAAATCTGTGTAGATGAAGAAAATAATGTAGAAGAATGAAAATCTTTGTTTGCTGATAAAAATATTGATTACATAATGATGGATGGTATTTCCCTCTCCTACTTCTTTGAATTCCCTCTCAATAATGAATTATGGAACTCATGAAGTCTCTCTTTTCCCTTTTTAAAGAAATGCTCTTCTAACTACTTGAGTAGTTAGCATTTTTCCTTTTTCTCTTTAAATTCTTTTTTCATTTTTTGAAAATCACTTTAATTAATAAAAAATTAGAATATCATTAATGAATTGGATCCATTGATATTCTTTCTTTAAAGTGGGCACCAAAAATGTTTAAATAATTTTTTTTTAAATAAACTTTTATTTCAAATATTTTTAATTTTCTTCCTCCTTTAAGAGATGACTATGTTTTACTTTTTTGGTAAGGATGTGGATCTTTTCAGCCCTTGAAACTACTTCTAATTTGATATTCATCACCGTATCTTTCCAACAATATAAAATTTTCCCAAATCCGTTGCTCAGATATCAAGATATGAGAATCTGAAGTTGAGTTGTCACACATACCCCTTAAAAATGCAGCTGAATGATATTTTAATTTCCGGGGAAAATGTAGAAAACTTCAAGCCTTGAAACCTATACCATCATCTTTTACTTCTAAATACCTTTCAAACTATATAAAATTTTCACGATTCTAACACCCATAGGTCCGATTATGTCCTCCGCAAGATCAACACTCAGCCATCATCGATCAAAATTGATGGGAAAATCTCAGCCCTTGGATTGAATTTGATTTTCTTCATGCAAATTCAATTTTTTATTCATAGAGGTTATCCCACATGCATGGGATATTAAAAATATTCATGGTATATAATACTAAGTGTTTCATATGCATGGGATATTAAAAATATTCATGGTATATAATACTAAGTGTTTCATATACTTAGCAAGAAACAAAGAAGAGAAGAAATTATGGACCTTGGAGGATTCGATCCTTGGAAAATTTTTGAACAAAATAATAATTTTTGGAACCCCGTCATCATCCACCTAATGCCCAGTCAGCACTGAGTCATTGTCGAGTCATTGCTGAGTCATTTTCAAGTTATATCCCACATGTCAAAATCTCATTAGATTCCAAGTATAACCAATAATACGCCACCATGTGTCACAAATTATGTGCTTCCATATGGAAGGATCTTGTTGGTTCAAAATGTAATGTAATGAAACTTGAGAAAATAAGTTAAGTATGGGAGGATGTACGAGAGGGTAAGTGAAGGGAAAATTGTGGGTAGAAGAAGTCGAGGGGGTATTTTTTAGGCTGTGGGGACAGGTTGGTGGGTTGGGGAGTGAGGTGAGTAAGGGAGTTAGGGATGACTGATGTTCTCCTGCCCATGAGCTATATTAATTTAAACACATTTCAGGAAGGAGAGGGTAAGGAGATGAGACAAGGAAAGAGTTATTTGTAGGTGGTGGATGGATAAGGGTGATGTAGGGTGATGTAAGGGGGAAGTTAAAGTGCACTTAGTGGAGCTAGGAACATGGAAGGTTTGCAGGGATGGGAAGGTGAGGGAAGTGACGAGATGATTCTGTGAACCTGATGAGGAGATGGGGGAAGAGTTTCAAAAAAGACTAAAGTGTGGAGACTAGTGGAGCATAAGGGAGAAGAGTAAAGTAAAGTATGGAGAGAGAGATGTTGAGTGGAAATTATAAGTGTTGATAATGAAAGAAGAGAGGAGAGGTGTGAGGAAAAGAAATTGAAATGAAATCTAAGTATGGTATAATTGTAATATAGGAGATGAGAGGAGAATGATACTTAGAAAGATTCTTCAAAATTGGACCTCTGGACAAGGTCTTGAGTAACTTAGGCATACGAAAACATATTTCTGATCCGAAAAATGTGTGGTGAATATGAGATTGAGGGCTGAAAAATGAACTTATAAAAGTTCAAAAAAATTATTATTTTGATATCAAGGATTTTATGATATAGACGACCAAAGTTTGGTCAACAACTAGCTCCAACTGCAGGATAGTGACTCCCTGTGGGTTGTTGAGAATACCATAATCTGAAGACCAACTGCCTTATCCATTGCCTTATCCATTGGGCTATTGTTTCATATTAAAAAAAAACTCTTGTAATTATTATTATTTCATGGAGTTGTCTTCAAATTTCAATATAAATACTTCCTTATTGTGCAAAACATGAACTAAGAAATAAACTATGTACAAGAAGATCTACCTACCCTATCCTACTTGGAGGAAATAGGAAATTTTAGGTGTAGGTAGATTTCTAATGGAGCCATTCGAGCATCCAATTGACTTGTGAAATGGGATCCGACAATAAAAAAAAAATTGGGTTGCTACCAATAGATCAAGAGCATGCCCAAAATGTACCACAATGGGATTAAGCAATGTGTGCAAAAGACTTTTTTGCATTGGTGGGCTGACAATGCTTTTGAACCAATATTCAATATAATCTACTCTTGGCTGCCCAAGAGTGTTTTTATCTTCAATCAAATGAGAAATTTGTTTCTTGAAATAATTTTATTTTGCTTCTTTCTCCACATTCAAGATTCTTATTTCACTGGCAATGTCTTGGCAATGTTCTTCTTCTATGCAATGACTACCTTCTTTGTTCTCAAAATTGTTTTCTTCCACCAATTCTTCTTTATTTTGG